>CAOLHI010005830.1:0-52667 GCA_948474755.1 Ctenosaura bakeri | reverse complement strand
AGAAATCAAGGCTAACAAATAAAAATCAATTAAGTTATTGAATTAAGCTGGACATTTTCTAACATAAAGAGGCAACTCTGTAAAATTTATTTTACACTTAATTGATTTGGTAGTTGGAATTTCAGCAGCTATTTAATTCCAGAATTAAAGTTATTTATTAATTCAATGAGAAAGGCAGTGCTGGTGGTCTTCTATGTATCCAGACAGATCTCCTGCATTCTACAGCAGACACCAGACAGAAACTTCTCCTCCATCCCAGGAAACTGAAATTTGAAGCTTGTTGCCTTGGACATTTTGCTGGAATCCACAAGGACCTCAGTAAACTAAAAAAGGGTGGTGCTAAGGAACTGAGACTGTGAGTGAAAAAGTGGAAGAAAGAGAAGAGGTTATGTTGAGGTTGATGAGAAATCGATATTTCAAAAATTTATGCAGCTGTTTCCTTCCTTCCTAAACTCAAGCCACAGAAAAGAAGGTAGGGATAAAATCATGGATGGCATTTTTTTTTCAACTTCAGTCTGGTAGGGCTTAAATTTCATTGTTAATTTAACATAAACTACATAGCTGCACCTCTTCTCTTCTAATATAAGTGTGACTGAGTTAGAATGAATGAATCAATGAGTGAGTTAGGAGGAAGATGAAAAGGAGGAGGGGAGGGGCTTGGATAACTACTGTTTTCAACTCTTAGACAGAAGTAATCAGTGCAGCTTCCCCTAAGTCAATAGTAATCAAATGGTGGTCTGTGGATCCATGCTGGTCCATGAGTCTTCACTGACAGGTCTGCAGTAAATTTCCAGAACAAAAAGAGAAATAGTTACAGACAATGGGCACAAATATAATATCTACCCCTGAAATGTTAGGGGAGGAAAGTGCTGGCCCTCCACATCAGTGAGTTTGAGAAGCACTATCCTAAGTGAGTTCTTTCACCTTGTGAACCTGAGTCATCTTCATTACACTGTCAATAAGGGAAAAGAACATTAACTGTATACTTCCTTCAAATAGTGATGGAATCTGGGACAATGGGTAAGGTGAGTGACTAATGTCCATGATCTGTACCCAAGGTCTGCCTTTACTGTAAGGAGCCCTGGTGGCACAGTGGTTAAATGCCAGTACTGCAACCACAAGGTTGTGAGTTTGATCCTGCCAGGCTCCAGGTTGACCCAGCCTTCCATCCTTCTGCAGGGTCAGTAAAATGAGTACCCAGCTTGTTGGGGGCAATTAGCTGACACATTGTAAATCACTTAGAGAGCACTTAGCTAATAAGCAGTATAGAAATACACATGCTATTGCTATTGCTACTGGCAAATGAGAATTTGAATCCACGAAGATGTTTGGGAAGATATAACAAATCTATAAGAATTTTGAGTCATTAATGATAAATCGGAGTAGTCCAGAGCTATTAGTGTACCATGCTTTTTTGTTGCTTCTACAAGTATAGCTATTTTTTAAAACTATAAACCATCCAATCTGTTCAAGCCATACATGGGATGAAATATTAAACATTAGAAAAAATCCAGGTATGAAAAAAAATAAAGAGTACAGATGTGATGAACAGCCAACCTAATCACTGAATACATCTTTTTTTAAAAAAATATTTATCATGTTTGCTTCTGGCTTTGTCAAGCATTTTAAATGCATAGAGTTTTTTTGGCCTTATTTGAATCAAAGCCGGCTAGTCTTGAGAACTTGAAGAACTTCTCTTTTTCTTCTTCTCCAGCAAGTATGTTTGGCAGGCATGTTTTTTTTTCTTCCCCCAAGATCACCTAGCTTTAATTTTAAATTTCAAAAGCCTTGCATTTAATCCCTTGAGCTGGCCCGCTACCTTCCACCATCTGTTCATTGGTTTTGTTATACCAGTGTGCACCTGCAGAGTTTTGCAACATTTCAAGCTGACCGTGGATAAAAAAAAAATCAAAATAATTATAATTTTCATAAACTAAAGACTTCCATTCAGACCTCACATACTGGTCCAATGTGTTTGATTTATATTTTTTAAAATGTCTAGATGGGAAAGGTCTGCATTTCATACAGCCACAAAATATTCTGCACTTTTGTTCTAAAGGGAATCAACATATTGCTGAACAGACACCAAATAACCTGGAAATCAGCACAGAGACTGTGGCATCCAAACAAACATAGCCACATTACTCATACTGCATTTCTCTTTCACTAAAGTCATATTTACATGTGGGCTGGTCTAGAGAGTTCATCATCTATTCAGATGTGTAGACACACACATACATACACATTGGCCTATCTGGTCTCTTGTTTGACCTAGTTCAGTGCTATTTCCAGGAAAAACTGTATTCCTATTGATTCAGTAACTACCTAAGAAAGGGAGAGTAATTAATCAATGAATAGATAAGCAATATCAGAGAAGGAACCATTCACTATTATCCATCAGGCAAACCCCTTCCCATTTTTGACCATGAATCCCATTCATGATTAATAAATACTGCAGTATATATCCTGGTACTGGGTTATCTAAGGCAGAGGTTCTTAACTTTTACTTTACCACAGAACCCTTTTAAATATCTTTTGTTACCACGAACCACCAAGATTTAAAACACTAAAATGAAATATTTATTCAAAGCTGTTCATCAAGGGTCTTCAAATTGAAGGAAAAGGGAGAAAGAAGCAAATGCAAACACTCCTATTACAATATATTTATTGGAATGATTCCATACGAATTTATCTTCTTTCTTTCTTTCTTTCTTTCTTTCTTTCTTTCTTTCTTTCTTTCTTTTCTTTTCTTTTCTTTTCTTTTCTTTTCTTTCTTTCTTTCTTTCTTTCTTTCTTTCTTTCTTTCTTTCTTTTCTTTTCTTTTCTTTTCTTTTCTTTCTTTCTTTCTTTCTTTTTCTTTCTTTCTTTCTTTCTTTCTTTCTTTTCCTTTTCCTTTCCTTTTCTTCTCTTCTCTTCGCTTCTCTTTTCTCTTCTTTTCTTTCTTAACTGTAAATGCTCATAACATTTCTTCAAGCCTTTGTGGACCCCTGTGAGGACATTGCAGCCCTCCAGAGGTCCACAGACCACAGGTTAAAAAACCACTGATTTAGAGATTATATCCACAAAAATTAGGAAAATTAGGTTTCACACTATAATTCACAGAATCCTACTAGCCACCATGGTCAAGCTGTGGGTTTCAACCATGTGATAGCAGAATAGCATCTGTGGGATATAACCACATGGGGGAGTCAAACTGAGGGCATGGCTCTCAAAACACATGGATTCTGGCCTCTCTGAAGAAAATTTTCTTCTGTGCCCATATTTCTAGCATTGCAGAGAATGAGACACTGGAAAACTATTCTCACCTAGAACCCTTGTATTTGTGTTTACATTCCCTTAGTCACATTGGCTATATGCCTAAACAGCATTTCTAATTGCACAACAGAAGTTACATAGTCATTGCAATGCTAGAAACCTGGGGAGTGGTGGAAAATTGCATGGGAAAGCAGAATTCTTGTAGGGGATGTCATGTACTGGATAACCCACACTCCACAACATTCACTCTGAGGTAGGCAGCCATTTATTTGGAAAGGTATGAGCAACACATCACACTTCCACAGAAGTTGCTGAGACTAAAGTATCCAGGTGGCTTACATCTTTACAGGTGACCATTCCAAAATTTAGGTGTGCAAAGTCATGATTGGTGAGAGCCACAAATCCATGCCTCACACCACCTCCCAGACAGTTCCCAGACCTATACCTATTACCCACTTCCCTCCATCCTCAACTGGTTTAACCCAAGCACATAGTTCCTGCTCCTTATCTCTCTCAGACACCGGGTGCTCAAATCATAAAGCCTCTTCAGGCTGAACCTTTCTTCTATCCTCTGTTCTTCCCCCTTCTTTACACTTGATACATTGTAGCATTAAGAAATAAAGCAATCAGGAATTGATACTTTCTAACAAATCCAGGCAAAACCTAGTATGAATACATTGTTACAATAATCAATTAACATTGGATACTTTGTAGCAATTATAGCACACATTAACAGATATACATGGCAACTACGTCCCTTTCCACAACTCACCTTTTTGCAGAGCTGGGGTGCAGGGATTGCACGAGCAGCCTCTTGTGAGTGGCTTTTGCATCCCCGTTGCTTGAGCTTCGCAGCTGCTGTCTGCTCACAAGCAGGTAGTGTAAGAGTCCCTCCTCTTCCTTCTGCAGTGCAGCCTGGGATTTTCCCAGGCTGCGCTGGGGCAGGAAGTGTGATTGCCACAGCTCTAGAGCTCCACATGCACGGCAAGTGTGCACAAGGCCCCGGAGTGATGCACAATCACGCATCATTTTTGGTTCAAAGCCAAAAATGAAATAGTGTGTGATTGGTGCCTGCCAGCCCCTAGAGAGTCATGTGATTGTAAGTGTGTCATGTGGACCATTCCTTGCAGTTGTGCGACACTCCAGGGGCCCTTTTGCATGGCAAATGCTGTGTGAAAAGGATCTACTTCCTCAATGGCTAAATACCTTGGTTTAAGACTCCTGCAGCAGACCTCATTTCCTATGGCAGGAGATACACATCCTGATAGGGGGCAGTGCCCTCTTTTTGCACACACACACACACCTCACACACCTTATACCTGCACCTCTGTGAATACAAAGTAATGAACAATTTTATCTCCTGTTCCTGAGTAACAGGACTGATGTAACTCTAGCAGCTGTAACAAGGGCAGTGACTTTAAGCAACTTTCTGTGCTGTTCTAACATGACAGAAAGGAAAGGGAAAAGTACAAAATATTTCGTGCTCAGAATGTCTGATGACACAGGAATGACTTCATGGTCTTGTGCTGTAGGCAACCACATTCTCAACAGGGATCGGAAAGAAATTTCTTCCAGTCACATGCACGTGCTCATTTACTTTATCCCCAATTCTCTAGCAAAAACATGAGCAGAATGAATTTCAGTATTTAACACTCATTCAGATTTAGAATGTAATAGCATTCTCTAATTTGGAAAAACATGCATATAAAAATACACATATTGGGAAGATGCGCACCCCAACTCCAAAGAACATACAAAATTTAAAAAAGGTTTCATCAAGGAAAATTGCTAGGAAAAATGCATATATTAAACAGAACTGAATACAAAAATATGTGTATTAGTGGCAGTGTACATGAAAATACACTCAAATATTTACACAGATTTTTCTTTTAAAAATTGCAAACTGTTGCTTAAATGGAACAAACTAAAATTAAGGTTTAAAGGAATAAATATCTGATGGCAACTGAAATACAGAAATTTGTCCATTCCTAGTTCTTAGAGACTGCATTTCTAAGGGAACAGGAGGGGAAATTAAACACACAGTCCTCTGTGATTATTAAAAGCTATAATGCCAGACAGCTAAAGACTCCTCTGCTTGAAAAAAATCCTACTGTTTTTACTGTTGTGTCAAGACCAACTGCACAGCAAACTTTGGGAGATATACAGGAAATCATCTTGGATATTACTGACAATTTTTAAAAAACTTATCTAGGCAAAATACTGTGTTGTAGAATCCAGTCGTGGCTCCCATGTCGGTGGTATGATGAATCTGCTTCAGGTGTTAGAACTCAAAAGTAAGTTCACATCCAGGATGCCTCCTTCAAAGTTCAGACTAAAGCCCAGACCAGATTCATCAACCTACTGCCATGGAATCCACCAGCTCCCACTGATAGGATCTGTACAACTGAGCGGCCTATATAAATGGTAAGATGTTATGTGTGTTGTATGTGATAAGAGAGCAGAGTAGTTTGACTGTACAAGATTTTTTAAAATCATTTTGTTGTTGTTTTAGACTTGCGTCTATTTTAATTTTTAGACTCCTTGAGTATTTAGAGGAGAAAAATTTCAAAGAGAGATTGCATACTGAACAACACTGGGACAGCTCAGAAAAATAGGTAAATCCAAGCAGGACATATTGCATGTTTTTCAGAGTTTCTTCTTATTCACAAATAACAGTTTCATAAAATCTAACTCTAGCCAAATTTTACAACAATTACAGTATTTCTTCTCTTCTCTTCTCTATTTAAACAACCTAGGCACCTGCTTTAGTACCAATCTGAGATTAAATAGCAATGGAAAATCCAAATGACCCCTTTTTACAATTCCTCTTGTATTCAATTATAGTGTCACTTATCTTCTTAAACCATAATTGTATATATTAGTTCTTAAATTATAGCTGTGTAAAAACATCGATGTAGTGTTAGTATCAGAAGGATTTTTGATCTCTAAAGTGTGATATAAAGTGTTTCTCTAAAGTGTGGTAACCATAACCAAGGTCCCTTCGAACTTCTCAATGCACTTTCAGAATTCAGGGACACAATAGGAGGTGCAGAGGTAGCTACTGCAAAAAAGAGATGTTCTAGATCTGCACCATCTCACTCCCTGCTAAAATATCACTATGAAAAAGGTAAGATGTGACACAACCTTCCATTGAAAAATTCTGTGGCTCTGTCCCATTACAGTAGCTACTACCTGCGGTGGTAGTAAAACCAGCAATGCAATCATCTCAAACATTTTGTCTTAACTCTTAGTAAGACAAAAGTAGGAAAAGTAGACAGGGGGCTGATGATTTCATTGATAATCATGTGTCTCCCATCATATCTGATTGTTGAGAGGGTTTTTTTCTTGTTGTTTTTAACCTGCAGAAGTTCTCTGTTGTCTGAACAGCAGGAGGTGGAGGATTGATCCTGAAATGGCATCAAGAGTCACCCCATACCCCAGAAAGCAAGGTGCCAAAATTTATTTACCTTGGAATAAGAATTTCTGTTGTCCATAATACTTTGCTGCCTATCAAGAACTGCTAACTTAAGAAGTTCTTTTCATTGATCAGAATGTAAACCCGACCACTGAGGGCACATAAATGAACAAGGAGCCTTGTTACATCCCTGCACACCCCTCAAGACTGATATGCTTTAATTGGCAGAACATTATTTAATTGACACTACATTAATTGGCAGTGGTATAAAATGGGACTAGAGGTGACTGGAAGGTCAAGATGGACAGAGGAAAATTACTGACTGAAAACGTGTGATTGCTAGGCAAGTCAGCCAACACCCCTCTAGGGCCCTTTTTGCACTGCATTTCTTAAGCGAAAGGGCCCCTTGAGCGTCGTGTAAATGTGAGGAGCGGTCTGCATGATGCATTCACATTTTGGAAAGCTCAAGAGTGTGACGTGAACCGCTAGCGAGTTTTATTTTCGACTTCAAGCCAAAAATGCCATGCAGTCACACAACGCTCAGGGGCATGGAGCGCACTTACCTGCCGTGTGCAGCCTCCTGAGCCACGCCGGTCGCACTTCCTGCCTCAGCGCTAGTCTTCAACTCCCAGGCTGCGCTGTGGTAGGAAGGGGTGGGGCGGGGCACTCATGCGACCAGCCAGCAGCTGTGGCGCCAAAGCAGCAGGGGCACAACAGTCTCTCACAAGAGGCTGCTCGCACGATCCCTGTGCTCCAGCACCGAGAACAGATAAGTTGCGGAAAGGGGTTAGATGAAGCCAAGTCATTGTCAGGCAGATTACCAAGCAACTTCAGAGATAGTAGGCTTAAGCTGAAGCTCAAACATCTCTCTGCAGAAAAGGGAAGTTCTCACCAAACAGTGCTTGTTTCAACCCTGTTCCCCACACCCAGATGTTTCCCTGCTTTGTTCCCCAAACCTTTCCACAATACAGAGCTCTTATGAGAGCCATTATCCCTTTGTCACCTAAACAATGAGACCATTAACACCTTCCGGATCCCGGTGTTTGTGTTGCAACTCCCATTGTCCATTTGGCTGGGAGAGCGATTCACACCCATACCCACAGTGTAGTCCTGGGGTATAAAAAGCCTCAGTTTTGAGAGATTCAGCACAGTCTCTCACCTTGCTGAATGAGCATACCTAAGTCACATCACCAGTTTTCCTTTCTTCTCTCTGGACCAGTAATTATCACCTGAACCCTAAAATTCCTCTCTCCACGGCTTTCCTCCCTTTGCCATTCAGTTAGCTCTTGTGTGAGTGTGTGGGTGCTTGGATCTTTTGTGTGCATGTGTGAATCTTTCAATAAAACACATTTTTAGTTTACATTTTGGATTCTCTGGCTGGTTCTTTCCTGCATGATCCTGTAAACATTGGTGGAAAGATCTCATTAAGTTACACCCCTCTTGCAGGCCTCCTAATTTTGAGCTAATTAATTCCCCAGTGTCATGTGGTAGACCCCGAGTAACCCTCGTTTTGAGGTAACAGTCTTTTGAATGTAGTTTTCCCTGCATGCCCAGAAAAAAAAAAGTCAAAAACCCTGGGAAACACCACGTACCATGCATCTTGAATGCTGTTGGGATCATGTGTCTTCTAGATGAGGAGCCTTCCAGAAGGACAACCTTCTGGAAATAATTTCTCTTCATCACCAGTGATAAATGGACTTCCCATGCTTTATGGCTTATCTACTTTGCAAGAGCAGGGTAACACCAGCTCAGTTTCTATTGGTCTCTGCTAGTGAGGCAATTAGCCTATCTTCCTCTTTTCCTTTTGGCCAACTTAAAGCCTTACTGTGTACCCAAAGAGTCTAGACAACATGCAGAGGACTCTGTTCTTCTGGCCAACATAAGAGAACTCTGTGTAACCTCAGCTTTGCAAATTAATCAATTTTATTCAAGAAGAGTACAAAGGGGAATTGGGGGAAAGGCAGTAAGTGTGCATACGAGAAAAGAAAAGGAAAAAAAGGAAAGGGAAGTGAGAGAAATAACATATATTTTAGCTTCTGCACTTGGTATACAGTATTAATAGCATGCATTAGTGGTATATATTTTAGCTTATTTGTATAATACATATTTTAGATATACGTACACATAGGCCCTTTCCGCACTGAGGCTTCTAGCGCAAGCGGGGAAGGCCGGCAAGCGCAAGAAGGCTCGTCCGGGAGGCTGCCGCTTCCCCCTCCTTCCTTCCACAGGCGAAGGAACCAGCGGGGAAGCGGCACCGAAGGAGGCTTGCCGCGCAAGCTGCCCTCCCCCCGTGTGAAGCGGGAGACCTCGCGCCGGATTCCCACCCCGCGTGCGCGAAGCGGGCGGCGTCGTGCCGGATTCCCCCCCATGCGCGCCGGATTCCCCCCCGCGCACGCGAAGCGGGCGGCGTTGCATCCCCGCGCGCGTGCGTGCGCGAAGCGGGCATCGAGTCCGTCGCGCTACCTCCCCACCCCGCTCCTTCCTTCCGCAGGGGCGGAGGGAAGAAAGCGCGACCCGACCGGCTCCCGGAGGCTCCGCACGAAAGGTAAGTGCAGGTGGGCTCCGGGAGTGTTGCGCGAGCGCGGGGTGATTTTTGCTTGGACGCGAAAATCAAAAAACCCGCGCTCGCGCCGCTTCAGCCCCGTGAGCCGGGCGGAAGTGGGAGTGTGTCGTGCGGAGCGACGCTCCCACTCCCGCGAGGCTCACGGGGCTATCGCGCGAGCAAAGGCCCGTGCGGAAAGGGCCATAGATTCCAGTATATTTTGTCTTTTGACCCCTGCAATACGCTATGTCTACAGTAAACTGCTTTCCAGAAATTGTAAGAGAACAAAAGAGGGCCTCAAGGACCTTGGATCTTTAGGATGGCTGGTGTGTTTCAGACCTTTTTGATAACAACATACCAGACAGGACAAGGCTGTCTGTAAGGAGTAAACTGATTGATAGGAATACCAGAACACAAAGGGGTACTTTGAAACTGCTAATGAGACACCTTGAATGTAACATGAGAAATAAAGATACACAAGGGGAAAACATGGGCAACTCATGATCATTGCTTTTAACGAAAACTGTAAATAAGTGTAGTGGGCACTAAATAGTGGGGAGGGGAAAATGTAAACTGAGACAGGACTTAAGTGAACCTGATAGGCTGTAACCTTTGGGGTCTTATCCAATGGGATCCCAGGGGAGGGAAAACCTGCAACAGGGACAGGTAATAAAAACAATTTGTGTTCAACTTTGGGGTGTGTCCTTCTCTCTGGGGAACACCCTTTTCTGCAGAAATGTACTTTTAATAAACATTAATGCTTCAGCTGATCTTGTGCTAAATTGTTTTATGAGTCTTTTCAGCTATTTTTCACAGAAAGGGAAGGAAAGGAAAGGAAAGGAAAAGAAAGGAAAGGAGCGGAGCTTACTGGTCTATCAGACATATACTTACTCAGGTTGAGCAGCTGGTAACAAGCAAAGGGAAAATATTCCAGGGATCTGGAAAAGGTCTGAAAGGATGTGACTTGCTCTTAGTTGTGTGTGCCTAGTATATGGAAAGGCTAAAGGAACAGGACTTCTGGGTTCAGGTCTATGCCATAAGGAAACTATAGAGACATCCTTTGTATGAACTCCCTAAATTATAGCTGGCACAGGTGAGTGAAGATTAGAAAGTGGCACAGGTTGTTAGTTAAATCACAAGTTGTATATAAGGCTCCTTTGCACAGCACTGTCTGCTTATCCAAGTGCACTGGGCTGCAATGAAGCATGCAGCGAACAGATACTTCCTATAAACTCTCTCCAAGCAGCATGCACTTTGCAATACACAACACCAGAGCTAAAGCCCTGCTTGGTGCAACTGACATTCTGTGCAGGAGTGACTGAGCATAGACTCTTACAGGTAATTAGCATTCAAATTGCCTTCCTGTGCTTACAGTTCATTACATAACAGGATTTTTCTTTTCATAAGGAGTGAATGATTTTACTAGGAATCCTGTCCGAGCAATATGTTTTGTCCATTTGCAGATATAGGCTTAAGTAATAAACCACAAGATGAGCAGTGACTTAAATAATAAACTATTTGAGGCACACTGACTTAAACAGCAAACTACTCAGAATGGTTCACGATTTATCATTCACAAATGACTGACTTTTCACAGAATGTTTCAGAAATGGCAGTCCTGATCAAGGAAGTCCCAAGACATCTTGCTGTCTGAGGAAAAGGTTCAAAGGACTGCCTTACTTCCCAAGCCAAGGTTTATTAGAGTACTTTAGGCCTGTCAATTTGTTTTGGCATATAAGGCAGAACATCTCATAAGCACCCTTTCTCATCTCTGGCAGTAAAAATATCATAAATGAAATTACTTAAATATTTATGGCCTTTCCAAGAGACCTTGAATCTGCTGCTTGAGGTTGCTGCTTCACTTTGCCTAATGGAAGGGCCAGCCATCTCAGGGATGTAGAACATTTGGACGGCAGGGCAGAGGAATGTTAGAGGGAAAAACAATTTAGAACAACTTGACTTCCATATAAACATGGTGGTGGGCTTGGGGTTTGTGGTAGGCTATAAGTGAGGGTGTGTCTGAAGTCTGCAATAATCTCTAGGTTTAGCATGAAAAACACTTGATCAAAACATAACATGAAAAGGCAAAGTGAGCACAGTTTTCAGCCATTGCTTTTGTGAGTGTGAGTGCCTTTAAGACAAGCTTCTGAAAATCACCTCATGACCTGTGATTTACATGCTTTTGGTCTTAGATCTTCTGCCCTTGATTCAGCCCTAATGGCCCCATATCCTGTTGAGTTCAAAGCCTAGAAGTTAGAAGTTAGAGATTAGAAGTAACCAGTTATTTGTAATGAATTCCTTTTTCCACCAATGGAGGTATAACTAAGTTATATTACAGTAGTCTCTTTGTAGCACAAACATTATTTTTTAGTTACCTTTATAGTGATGAGGATGTGGCCTTCCCCAACAGTGGAAAAGGATTATTATGTGGTCCAAACACTTGATCGTACTGTGGCTTGTACTGCTGTCTCATGCTCTGCTGTGTATATTGAGGTGATGGTGAGGTGGATAGAAGGATGGTGTGCTTTGTACCATAAACTGTTGGCTTATAGCATTTATGTTTTAAAAAAATGAAAAAGGAACTATTTAGCTACTTTCAAGAAATGGGAAAGCAAAGCACTAGTTTGTCATTATAATGTGCAATGGCATCATAATATACAATTATACAATGTTCCCTCCCACACTGCCATCCCCTTTTCCTTTTGTGTCATGTCTTAATTAGACTGTAAGTCTGAGGGCAGGGAACTGTTTTGTTGTACTTCTACTTCTAAAGTGCAGTGTACAGTAATGATGCTATATAAATAAATAAATAATAAATAAATGGTGGTAGTGATGACGATGATGATGATGATATAGTAAGTTATGATAACAACAATAACAAACAATAACTTACTACAGCAACTACAATTGTAGCCTCTCTACACTCATGGGAAAACCATGAATAACTCCCCCACCCCAGTGATTCCCCTCCATAGCTCCTCCCTATTCCTTTGCCTCTGGCCCCAGTGTACCCTGGAGGAAAAAAGACGAGGTAAAGGGCTTGCTAGTACTTTCCCCTCAGATGGAGAAGAGCAGAGTCCTGCCATTCTAGCTGCTTCTGGCAGCCATCTTGAAAAAGGAGGGGTAGGAACAAAGAGACCACCTGACCAATCAGCAACCATTACACAGCAGAAAGTGCAGCCACATGGCAGAGAGAACACACCTCTAGCAATAGGGAATTTGCTCACCTGAAGGGAAAAAAAACCTTCAATTTTAAACACAAGCCTTGGCACCCTGGAGTGAGGAATGCAAAGGAATGGGAGGAGGGACATGTGGGGGGTGAGCGTGCTCATGCCTTGTGAATAATCAAATTCACAAAGGTCAAACCTGTGAATGTGGAGGGAAGACTGTAATTACCTTTGAAGTAAAAGCTATAGCTGAGACAGGGAAGTAGAACTATCTTTTATATGTATTCACAGGTCTTACAATCATTTTAATCAGATCCCAGTAAGTTAATTCATCAGTATACCAGATAAATTCCGATTACTGTATTCACCTTCCCTTCTTCACCAGAACAGTTCTCAATAAATCTTTTGGGTCCTAACAGGGCCATGTGTGTGTGTGTGTGTGGGCACAGAAATCTGTGTAATCCCACAGAAACACACATCTGTGAGACACAGATGTCTCCACCTAGTCACCTGGCCCCAGGTCTCACTGTGGCCAGATTTCTGGGTTGTTGCTTGATCTTTCATAAATGTTACTTTATTTTTAAATAAAAACATGTAGTTTGTGGTGAGTGCTGGCAATGCAATGCACATTCCTAATATCACAGATTGTGTGGATGACACAAAGAAACATTTTAGGAAGATTCTCCCTGTTCTTCTCAAGTAATTGGCATCGTTTTTGTAATCACACAAAATTAAAGAGCTAAGATGTCATCTCATAGCTTCCTTATACAATTAATTAAAATAAATAGTTATTCATTTCTCTCAGTTAAATATTTTGGCATATCTCATTGTTAAAAATGGTTTCCATGTAAATAACTTCCCCTTTTGTCCCTTCCCCAGTGAATTTAAAGATTCGAAAGATAGAAATAATCAAGACTTACAGCTGGCATTGGAAATGAAACTATTAGTTATCATCCCCAGAAGACACTTGTTACATGGATGATGCATGATGGATAAATGTGAAACTACTTCACAATCTTGTTCAAGTGCTTCATAGTAAAAGTCCATTTCTTTGCATTTATTTTGTATTTATGGCACTTGACAAGGGTATCCTTCCATTTAAGAACTGCTCACTCAGCAAATTATTTTACTAAAAAGTAGAAGAATGGGATGTGTGTGTGTGAGACAGAGAGAAAACTCCTTGATGGGTGAGGGATGTTGAATGCATTCAGGTTTTTTTTTTTTTAAGAAAAAAATCTTTTTTAAAAAACCCTTATGCTTCACTATGTTATAATACCACTAAAACCTCCTGTATTTAATTTATCAAACCTTCTGATAGTGAATGAACAAAGGTAAAAATAACAGGCTAGTTATAAACTAGTACTATGATGATGACATTGTGAATTATTTAAAAAGGGCATATTCAATGTGAACCATAGAGCCATCAATCATAATAGACATTGATGAGAAAAAGAGGTTTCAGTCACTTCCTATCTGCCATGAGAACAATTCTATCTCACAGGTAGCTGTGAAGTGCCGGCTGACCCCGGTGTCACTTGCATTGTTGCTCTACCCTTTGAACGGAGAGAGTAGATTCTCTCAATATTAGAATCGAATGAGTAAATAAATTCTCAGTTCACTGCCACACTCCTTCAGAGTGCACACTTCAATTTGTCTAACAATAGAGAGGACAGAAAAGCAGAAATCTCTTAAAGCAGGGATGAATTTTTTATGGAATGTTCAAATCCCGCTGCAAAGAATAGGGTTTTAAATGGTAGCAACACTTCTTTTAGCAAAAGTCCCTCGAGACAAAATCTTCGGGAAATGTTTTGTGTTCAATTCACAGGCCTTTCCAGATATTTCCTTCCCCAGGAAAGACTCTGCTCTTCTTTAAAAAAAAAAAAATGAACAAACAAACCAACCCTTTCTATTGTATACATTGATCATTGTGGACAAAAAATTAGAGTGTTGATTTTAAAATAATAATAATAATAATAATAATAATAATAATAATAATAATAATAATAATAGGAAGAAGAAGAAGAAATTAGAGGAAAAAAGAAGAGTCAAGAGTATCTTATATGGGCAAAAGCTGGTTGTATGACAGAAACAGTCTAGACCATTTTTGCTCTGACCTCTCTAAATTGAAAGCCAGCATGGGTAGAAAAAAGATAGCAGCTGGAGGTGGGAGGGGGTGGGGGAAGATGGAGAACGTAGTGCCGAAATTTAATTTATGTGAAAGTTATCTAAATGATATCATTTAACTAAAACCTATCCTGTATCATTCATTTATGTTAGTATTATTTATAATATTATTTATTTATATCTTTCAAATGTGGTTCATTTTTTGAGAAGTCTAAACATTTTTCTCTCTTACTGGAAATGATAGGGGATTATAAAGTCTATCTGAAAAACAGTCAGGCTTCGACATGCGTGCAGAAAGTTTCTAGTTTAGTGCTAGGGGACTTGTCCTAAAGGCTCTCGACATTCTTTGATAAATAATGTTCCCTGAGACTTGACCGCATTTCTCCGTACCATGGCAGAGAGTGTGAAGCTAGTTATTCCAATGGTATGAAAGAATTTATTCCAAATGGTGAAGACTGAATCATAGCCAGACATTTACTTTCAGACAATCAAAATATCTGAGCTGGGAGAAGTTGGGTTCTTGCATAACAGCTCCCAGAATCCCCCAGAAAGCATGGCCAACGTGATGGAAAGGAGATCCTAGAGGCCCATTCACACAACAGAATTATAGCACTATCATTCCACTTTAAGAACCGTGGTTCCACTCCATGGAATCCTATGCAGTCCTGGAAACAGTAGTCCAGTGAGGCTCCAGATGAGTATTCTGACTAATAATTCTAAATACCTCCTCCCCGCAAAAAAAAACCCTGCCAATCCCAGGATTCCATAGGACACAATCACAGCAGTTCAAGTCACAGTAGAATCATAGTACTATAATTCTGTCATGTGAACAGGACTTAGGAGTTGTTGAAAAATAGAACTTTTCAATGTTTTATATAATCTCTCTCTTTTTTTTTTACAAAATTAGTCATAGATTAAATAAAAGGAAAGACTGTTATCTTGATCACTGCTAAAGTGAGGAGAAACAATAATACAGTCAACTGACAGTCCAGCACTAACTTAGCTTAGTGTAATTTTCATGTCCAGCCTTGAGCTTATGCCACAGAGAGGCTCAATGTTCATCTTTTTTTCTTTTCCTTTTTCTCTGAAACTCACCACCCACTCAGATTTACACCTTGGAAACCTCTACGTCACCTCCTACAGCACCCAGGAGGGAGGGAAAGCCTACCACCACTTAATTGTTAATAAAAGCTAAATCAAAGGTAAAAGAGAAACTAATTAATTTTCCCACTGTTTTATTTTACTGTTAGTGTTTTGAGGAAATATAACAAAACCCCATTAGTGTTAAGGTAGGACCATGAAACAACATAATATAATGCAAGAAAGACATTTAGTAGTGTAGAGGAATGTTAAATTACTAATTAACTTCAAGTTACTGTATAAGAAAGCATAGTAATTTACAGGATTATTGCAACGTGAAACATAGATTGCCACAAGGGTCAGCGAGGGAGCATTTCCTTCTATGCGCTTTTTTTCCCTTCCACCAGAGCGGTGGTTACGGTAAAATTCTTCGCACATTAAAATGGACTGTCCTTACCCACAGTTCATTGCTGCTAATTAGCTGCAGTTGAGGTTTTTCCAGGAGTTATTCTTTTTTTTTTCTCCTTTATATTAAACTGCCAAACACTACCAACTGCTCAAGACTCTCCCTGTACAAAATATCCAGCTGTCCACCTCACACTACGATGGCATACCACTCAAATGGCTGCCTGCCAAACTAAGCACCTGTGCAAAGGAATGACTAATAAAAATATTGTTCCCCTGTGTTCACTATTCAACAAAGGCTAGGATGTCAAAGGAATGCTGCCTACCAGGGCTCATCATACAATTAATGGTTCGCTTCCCCAACACTTTTATTCCAAGCATACATGTTTCAAACTCTTGTAGGTAGATAACTAGATAGATTTTATATAGACAGGTATAAAAGGAGGGGGAGTCTGAAATACTCTCCCTCCCTCTTTCTTCATATATATATATATATAAAAATCAAACCTAAAGCATTTCTAAACTCTGTTTAAACATTTATTTAACCAAGAAAGCAAGAAGAGGCGTCTTTTAGTTTTACCTAAATATATAAGAAGAATGCCATAACTTTGATTAATAATTGATTAAATAAACCATCCACACATCAAAGACAGGAAGGAGAGCTGTTCTACAGAAGAGACAGACTATCAAATACCACTTTGTTGTCTTAAATGGAGCTCAGATCTGTGGTGCTCCATAGCGCTCTGCACATGAAAGTTCGAGGTTATAAGTAAAAAAGACTTTTTTAAAAAGAGAGAGAAAGAAATTAGCCTGCTTCTCTCCCCACCCCCACCGCCCGATCTTTTTTAATTAAACAAACATGGGAAGGATTAAAAATGGTGAAATATTTGAAATCATCTTACAACCTTCCCATTTCACTAGCTTTATGACTAATTTATGTTTAACCTTCTTGAGAATTTACGATCAGAATACACTTTTGCGGTAAAATTCAAAGCCACTACCAGTGGCATCCAAAGAGCTCAGAGAGTTTTACAGTCTTTTTAAATCTGAAAGGGACAACTTCAGCACAAGTTACGTGCAATAAAACTGGATAATCTACATTAAGAACTATCCCTATATTATTTATTATGTTATTTATTTATATTCTTTCGTCATCTTACAAATGGGACTCAAGATAGCTTACAAAATTCAAAATAGGCAAAAGTACGCAGAAGACTTATTAAATTAAAATGTTAATTAAACTATCCCTAAAATTAGATCATATCCATTAAAATAAAATACAGCACACAGTTATAAGCCCTTTCTTTAAAAACAGTTAGTTGGTTCCCAAAAGCTTGTTAGAATTTTTTTTTTTTTTTTAAAAAAAAACATTATTGATGATCAAAAGATGGGTAACAAGAAAGGGCCAGGATCCCTATTAAGGATGTTTTGGAGCTTGAGAGCAACTACAAAGAAGGCCCTCTTCTGCATGTTCTCCAGACAGCCTATATTGGTAATAGGACTGGGAAAATGGCCTCTCTGAAGACCTTAGAGCCCAGGCAGGCTCATATAATAAAATAAGGTCTTCCGATAGCCTAATCCAAACTGTGACAAAGAAGCAGAACTAGGTTTCCCATTTAGGGTGGTGGGTAATTTTATTTATCAAGTCTGTTGTATTTTCCCTTAAGTTAAAAGCAGACTTTAGATGACTGTCCTTAGGAATACTCAAGTAGCAAAGTAGAGTGATTGTTTGACTTTTTTGTTGTTATCCGGTCAAAATCACCTTCCCCCAGCTGTTTTTATTCCTGCATATTAACACATAAGGGCTAGAGCTGGGACAAGTTATTTTTTGGGGGAAGGGGGCTTTAACTCCCATAAGCCAGAATCAGTAGCCATGCTGACTATGGGATTCTGATAATTGTAGTTTTAAAAAAAAAGATTTGTATCTGGCTATGACAGAGCTTGGGAGTGTGGCTAGCGGAGTAGCCTTAGTAACAGAGGGTGATATAAGCCCTTTTCGCATGCATTTTTTTGCACGAGCGCCCCTTGAGTATCGCGTGAATGGGAGCATCGCTCCATACGACGCACTCCCACTCGCGCGACAATCATGAGGCTAAAGCGGGGTGCGCGCGAGCATTTTTTTATTTTCGGCTGTAAACCGAAAATACTGCGTGCTCGTGCAATGCTCACGGTGCTCTTGCGCATTTACCTGCGTGCGGTGCTTCGGCAAGCCAGGCCAGTCACACTTCCTTCCCCCAGCGCAGCCTACAGCTCCCAGACTGTGCTGCAGAAGGAAGGAAGGGGCACTAGCGCGATGGTCGCGCTGCCAGGAAGCCGATGCGGGAGGCAGAAGGGCTGTCGTGAGCGGCTTGCACGAACGGCTGCGAGCACGAGCACCGCTCCCCACTGCCACGATGAAGGTAAGGTGCGAAAAGGGCCATAATCAGATTGGCTCTCTGGCTGAGAAGAACCCAGCCCTAGCCAGAGGGTGGGGCTGTGGGGGAGACAACAAAAAGCATATATACTAGTAGTGTGGGTTAGAATCTGTTATCAGTCCTTCAGTGAGTTGCATAGAAGAGAGAATGTCCAGTAAACTAAAAGAGGGTTTTCTGGGAAAAGTTAGCTTCTCAGAGGCCTAGTGTGGGGCAGAGAAGTAACTAAGCCACCTGTGACAGGGTCAGAGAATGGGACCCTGAGCGGGGAAACATACCTTTGTGCTGAGAGGGCCAAAGGGATGTGTGTGAAATTTCCGTTGAGGAAACACTGAGGTGTTTTGAAAAAAATAGTTAAACCTCTTTAAGAAAGTGTTATTTTGTTTGAATCTTTTGAATCCACAATATCTTTTCCCTTGTTAGTTTTTTAATAAAGATTTCATTACATTTTTTTTATAAGTACAGCCTCAATAGAGTGCTTTCTTCAGTTTTATTTTACCAGCACACTACCACAGGTTATCCACTTCCTTTTGGAGTAACCATTAATAAACTTTGCCCTTTACCCACAAAGGTTGTGTGGATTTTGGGAAAGCAGGGTTGTGATTAAGTGTGGAGAGGAGCCAGGGCATGATAATAATATTAAAAGAGGCACTTCTACCCCAGTGGAGCAAAAAGAAAACAGGCCTGGTTTGTCTGTGCTCTGGGCTAGTCCAAGCAAGCTTTGCCAAACAAGTCTTCTTTCCTTTATCTTTCCTCTATCCACAAGAGAACCCACAACTTAAACATGCACCCATCCATGATACAGGTTACCTGCAGGAGGGGCCTAGGCAGCTCCAGATTTGGAGGATCCAGGGCAGATGGCTGTTGGTTCCCCATCTTTGGTGATTAGAGACCCACCAATAATTGTCAGCCATGGCAATTATGCTGCAACAACTACCTTGTCATCCTCTCTCACCAAGAACAAGCAGGCTTACTGAGAAATGGTAGCACTTCTTGGTAAGCCAAGTAGCATTTTAGCTAGATACTTTGAGGAAAAAGTTGCTTATACAGTTCTCCTGTGGGTTTGACTCTTGCAGATTTTATCATTTGTAGTGCCCACTTGCCTACCCCCATTCTTCCCTTCCCATTCCCTGGCTAGCAGTGGGCAGGAGAGTGAAGGGGAGGAAGATCTTTTCCTCCCCCTCACAATCTCCTGCCTACCACTGTGGGTGTGATTGCCCCAGCAACAGGCAGGAGGGGGAAGGGGAGGAAAATCTTTTCCTCTTCCTCACCATCTCTTGCCTGCCATTGCCAGCATGATTATGGGCATGGACGCATGGGCAATGGCAGGCAAGAGAATGCAGGGAAGGAGGAGTGCTCACTGAGGGAGTTATTTGCAGTTTTTTCACTTCTGCGGAGGTTCTGTGCCCCTACCCTTCGCAAATGTGGAGGGCCTACTGTATTTGCTCAGAACCTGATACCCTAGTTATCACAGAGTCTGAAGAAGTGTCTAATGTTGCATCTGCTCAGTTTCTTTGGGATTCGTTTTGGTTGTTGCAGTCTGCTGATGTGAACAACAAACCTGAATCAGTCTCTCATACCATTATGTAAGCGTGGCCTTTTCCCATCTTGTATAAGATCTAGCAGAGATGGACTCCTCATTTGGATCAGAGGTAGTCACCGTGTCAGGGGGAGTTACTTTCTGCCTTGAAGAAGTTGTCATGGGCTTCCAGGACCTAGACTCAGACTCAGAGTCTGAGGCAGCAGAACCTGCTCTGAGCCCTGGCACAGAGACTGCTACAGCAGAACCTGCAGCGCAGACAGTACCACCACCCGCCCCAGGGACAGAAGTGTCAGTCCCATCAGGGTGCCGTGCTCACTCTGACATAGAGAATGGTCTATCCATACCTACCTTTGCCCAGCGTAGACACCAAAAGAATCTCCTGTGATGCTCCTAACGAATTTATGCCAAGCACCAATTAATCAGGCATCAGCTGCGCTGGCCTTGGAACCTATAACAACTGAGCCTTTCCCCTCTAGCCTTTGTCAGCAATCAATGGACCATTTCTTCCATGCATGCTTCTGTTTCCTTCCCTTGCCTGTTATTCTACCATTTTGACCTGTGTTTATATTGCCTGCCATTGATTTATGGACATTGTTGGGATCATTATTTGCTTCTCATTTGCAAAGTTGTTTTCTTCCTAAAGTAAACTGACTAAGTGCTTAACTACCTGAACTCCTTGACCTGTATTATCAGCTTCTCCTGGCTGCCAGGCCAGACCAGGTGTGGATAGGTGTGCACCCTCTGCTGAAGAGGACCTCGCTGGACTGAGAAGTGTGTCAGAACTATCACCCTATCATAATGTCCCTTTTGAGGGCAAGGTGCTTGAGTGTATGGTGGGCACATCCAGATGTTCTGGGACAAAACAGATTATCTGGATCCATTTCAGTCTGGCTAAATAAAAAATTGAATAGGTCTCAAAATTGTCCCCCCTATGAGGTAAGCCTGTTTGGAAGTGAAACTGTGAGATAAAAGAACTCACACTGCCAGGGAAGCCAAGTGGCAACAAGCACATGATAGTTCAGGCAAGTGGACAGTACCTGTAGGCCTCAAAAGAGTTTCTGGTGACAGTGCAGCCCTTCAAGAATAGCAATACACTTGGGCAGACTGAGTCAGCCACTTTGGATGGCAGATGCAGAGGGACAGAAAAAAGCAATGAGGTGATGGTACAGATATCTCAGCTCCATAACCTAAACTCAAGAGTGGTGGCAACACTGCTTAGTTGCCATTGTTAATGTAAGACTTGACTGCTGGCCCAGCTGGCCCCTGTACTTTGAACGTAACACCCATATTGGCCTACACCTCACAGAATAAAATTTCTTCAACAGGCGCTGTGGCTCTTCCTCTTGTTTCTACAATCAAACATGAAGCTGCCTGAATGGGAAGAGGCATGCAGCTGCATTTCAGGGGAATAGTGCAAAATGGCTAAGATCACCCCACAGATGGTATGATGAGCCAGGGAGAGTGAGGCAAAAATGAGGCTACATGGGCATTGGGCAGGAGAGAAGCAGATAAGTCTCTCTGAGGTCATATAGGTTGATACACTTGTGGAACTCTGGGACCTGCCTGCTCCTAGACTAGTGGGTCTAATTTTGAGTGGAAGGACTTCTTCCATTGTATATCTTGTGTTGTCTTTGCTGTTGTGTGTTTTGGATGCACAGGTCTCAATCCTGTTGATAATTTCAATGAATCAACTGTTCAATGGTGAGTCAATACTTATGTATAGGCCATTGACTGAATGGATCTACTCTCATTGGGACTACCAATAAGATTCAGGCTACAGAGTGTTCAAATCCCATTAGAGCTGGCAATATTGAATCCAGCTATTCAGTCTATGCTTTGCAGAAATGTATTTTTCAAACACACTTGAAGGACTGAATCATACCCCTGCTTTGTATAGCTGAAATGTTGTCACACAGCGGAAGATTACTTTGAGCAGTCTTATCTGCTAGGAGTCTCAGATCTGCTACCCAATGCCATGAATTCATTTGTATTTCAATTGTACATGAAAAATGCAAGAGGAAGTGTAAACTTTGCCTGTGACATGAGTATAAAATTCATTGTGCTGACAGGAATAAATCCACTCACTCTGTGATCAAAACTGTAGCCCAAGGGTAACATGGAATAAGTGTCAACTACGCGTTTGCTCTGGAGTTCCATACACACAGCTAGTAATTCCATTCATGATGTTCTAAGTCTGTATATAGCTGACATACAAGAAGCAATTTGGAGAGCAGGCTTGGAAGAAACAATTTTCCAGATTGCAATTAGTTAAAAAAAAATCTCACTTTGGATTTAATTTGTTTTCTCCAGAAGGAGATATCTATAGTAATAAGGTGCATTATTCAACACTTATGGGAATCTTATCACTTTGGCATGAAAGAGTCTGTATCTGGTTCTTCCTTGTGTAACTAATGGTGAATGTAGAAATCTTTATGCTTTTAGATCTGGGACATATTGGGCTTCCAACAGAAATACCAGATTGATAACATCAGCTCTGGGACAGTGTAGGAGACAACTCCAAATTGTGGGACATACATTGGTGATGTATACAACAGTTGATGATGTGTGTGAATAATAATAAAAAAAGAGAGTCTTGTCAAGATGTAGAAGCCTAAATTATAAAGCTTAAGAGAACTGCAGCACAGTCCTTGATTCCAAGTAACTTGAAAGGAAGAAAGCTTGTACAAGAGAAGTCCCCCTCCTCCATCCCTTCCTCTTGTTCCAATCCTGTTCCAAGTTTCTGCAGAGGGTCAGGAATTTCCCATGTCACTTTCCAATTCTGGGCAACTCCCCTGTCCCCTCGCATCCCCATTGACCCCCATCCTTCACTGTTCAGAAAAGTACCCTGATCTGCAGAGAGGCTTTTTGTGTGACTAGAAGGGGGAAGAGGAGATAGGAAAGATGAGCTTGAAGATGTTAGATTTTTTTAAAAAAATAGCTCATAGAATCCCTCAGTGGTTTTGTCCATGGTGCCCTGCAATTTTTCAAGGTAGATTATTTTTCAGTTACATTTACGCAGGATCACACAGTTTTGTGAAGCTTTAAGGTGGTGAATGCTGTTTTAGTCATTCAAAAAGTGAGTGCTGAGCTTCTTCTTTGGCTGTACAAACTGGGGTGGTTTCCTAGTTGTAACGACGAGTGGGAAAAAGGCAACTGGGATTCAATTCTTAGCCCATCTACCTGGGCTTGATTTTTATTTACATAGCCTTATGTTTTTATCTTATTTTTCACTGACTTCCTACATCTCCTCCAGCACTGACAGTATTTAACAAAAAGAGTTTACAGGTGTCAGAGCCAATTCTAAAAGCTTAGGCCTTCCTTTCTGGGCCACAGAGCAAGAATACTGACTTGAAAGGCGGGGAGGGGGGGTTCTTTAAAACTGTATGCTGCTGGACCCCACTGCTACATGTTGCATCAGAGCAGCTATTGTAGGCTCTCCAGAGCCACCTCCTCCTTTTTTTCTTCTCCCTTCAAAGTTTCTAAAACATCAGGTGGCACCAGGGCTCAGTGGGAAAGCAGTTAGCTTGAGGAAATTCTGATCTGCCACAGTGTTCGTTGCCTCAGAAATCACAGAATACTCTACTACAGGATTGCTGCTTTATGGCTTTCCCTTTCTAATTCCTCTTTCTCCATTTTATTCTCATTTGTCTCATACTTCAACGTGCAAGACCATTTTTTTTTCTTGGTACAGGGCACAGATGAGTTTGCTATTGTTAGCATCCCACACAACAATGACGCCTCTCCCTCATTCCTTGCTATTTCTCTTTCTTTTTTTTTGCCCCCTTTTATTCTCCCACTACAGTACTGGCTAAACATCTACCTTTCTTCTCTCCCTCTCTTTTGGCTTTCTATCCTCCCACACCCACAACTCCTGACTAAATACCTTTTCCTTTCTCATTACTTTTCCCTTCTTCCCTTTTTCTGTTTTTCCTTCTGCTTCTACACACGTCTCCTATTAGCATTCATCTTCTCTCTTCTTTCCTACCCTCCTTGTCCTTTTTCTCCTACTTATCCTTAACAGTCCCATGGCTACAATTGTCTTATCCTTCCTTTCCCATCTCTCTGGCCCTTTCCGCACCTTACCGTCTTCCAGTGCTGGGATGTGGGGATTGCGTGAGCAGCCTCCAGTGAGAGGCTCTCACCTCTGGGGTCCTTCGGCTCCGCACGAGCTGCCTGCTCGCATGAGAGCCCTGCCTCTTCCTTCTGCAGTGCAGCCTGGGAGTTTCCCAGACTGTGCTGGGGCAGGAAGCACAACCGGCACAGCTCCGGAGGTGCCGCACGCCAGGTAAGTGCGTGCGGGGCCTGGGAGCAATGCGCGATCGTGCACCATTTTCAGCTTCTAGCCGAAAATGAAAAGGTGTGCGATAAGCATCTGCCAGCCCCTGGAGCTTCACGCAATTGTGAATGTGTCGTTCGGATTGCTCCTCACAATCGCACGACGCTCCAGCCCCTCTTTCTCATGGAAAATGCCATGTGAAAAGGGCCCTTCACTGTTGTTGTACTTCTACTTCTGGTAGCTGCACTCATAATTTTCCTTCTCCTATCCTCCTCCTTTGTCTCTTCACCTCTTTCTCCTTTGCCACTCCTCCCAGCAAGAAACACTGAAACTATAACTGTTAGATTCTCAGCATTTTAAAGCTGTAAGTCCCATTAAAGTCGACTTGCTTCTGAATACATACATAGGATTGCTCTATAGCTTTCTTGTCTTGTTGGTCCATCATCATTGCTACCATCAACATAAACTCCAACATTCCTCCTCCTTATAATGTTTAATGATAGAAATCTGAAGAGACATTCCACAACTGGGTCATTTTTTTAAAAAAAAGAAAGAAATGAAAGCAACCAAATAAAATCAGAGTTTGGAAAACTTTCCTTTTGTTTGCTGAAAGTGCTTTGGTTGGACAATTCCCATGTATTGTTAAAAACACTACTTGCAAAAATGCTTTTTCAAAAAAAAAAAGGTATGAAATTTTGGGGATTTGGTTCAAATTAGAGTTTAGAAATTTTCTTTGAGTGGATAACAATTCCCATGTCTTTTTAAAAACAGTGCCTGAAAAACTGTTAAAAATGGCAGTTGAGGAAAGGGTTGTTTTTTCCCCCTGTTCATAGCAAAATTTCAAAAAATTTATTTAGTTGGACTATAGCTCCAGTGTGTTATTAAAATGTGTTTACAAATGTGTTAAAGTATTGCTGGGAGAAGGCTGCAGTTTCTGTTCCAAAGATGAGCTTTGGCTGTACTGCCATGTTGTTGAAAGCGGTGATTGCAAAGGTATTAAAACTGAATTGGTTTTATTCTCTCCCCACTTCTTTCTTTCTCTTTGAGGCAGAGCTTGAAAAAATTAATTCCAATCAGATAAATGTTTTCTCATGTCTCAGACTTTGCCTTTTTTTTTTTTTTGATTGATGTGCTCTGAGCAACTATGATTCATTCTTGATGTATCATGTTTCAATAGCATCACGGCCCCCTGTGACATCAACAGGAACTAGCCCCTGTGACATCATTGGAACGTGTACCCTATTGATATCACCAGGAGCTGTCCAGAGATCTCAGGTTTTGGTCCTGAAATTTCAGGGCTTTGGATGCAATCCTATTAACACTCCTATTGAACAGAAGAGCCATTTAATCAGCACAATAATCAAAACAAAAGCAATTTAAAAGGGCAAATTAAAAAAGACAGCTTGACATCCTTCTGAAAAGTTATATGAATGGGAACTGGGGTTGGGGGCTGGCCATAAGGGCATTGCCTTTCACCATTCCCCAATGGAATTTTCCTTCAGTTTCTTGCATTGCAGGGCATGAGACACTGAAAATCGTTCACATCTAGAACTTCCACATTAGCTGTGTCTGCATTCTCTTGGTAACTTTGCCTGCTCCTTTTTTATCAGATGCTTAAATCCTTTTTCTAAAGTGTAACTGAAGTTTTAAGTTATTGCAGGGCTAGAAATTAGGACACTGAAATAAAATTTCACTGGAGGAGCAGAATTCTTATGGGGGAAGGCAATGTTCTGCATTTGCCCACCTATCTCCATACCCTGATTCAGGATTGTACTATTGAATGCCTTTAAATGCTTAAATGGAGGCTAAAGAGTTTATGCATATGATATATCTAAATGTAATCACTTCTGCTATTGAATTATTGCAACTTTAGAGAGATTTAAGTTTCTATGGTAGATCCAAAACACTCAGAGAACTAAACAATGGGTAATCAGTGCCACAGACTTGCTGTTTGCTTTACACCTATTGACTGGATCAATGTCTTCAGCAAAGCTCCTAGGTTTTGGCTGTACTCTGGCCACATTTTAAGTACCTCCCTACTAAGCTGTTGTTTAAAAGCCCTTCTCACAGTTTCATCTCTGGGCTGGAAGCACACAATATCAGAGCACCTTAAAGGTCATGCAACCCAGATTTCCTTTTTTATATACGTAATTGAAAATTTTAATCAACAACAACAAGCAAACAGCTGAATGGCTGTGCTTTATTTTACACCCCTATGGAGAGTAGCCACCTTCTGGAAGGCTTCTGAGTGACAGTTCAAGTTCTCTGAGTAGACCTCACTTCGACACCTTTCCCAGCAGGACTCCAGTGCTGCTAAGCCTGCAGGACTTTGCCCTGCTGCGTAAGTAGTCCCAGCTCGTCAGTTCTCTGCCTTATGTGACCACTGACATGCTGTGCCGGCGCTCATTCAAATAAGAATTCAAAAGCGAAGATACATCCTAAGTAAGCCATTGGGTCATAATTGAAGTGGCAGGGACGTCACCATCAATCTATAGCCTCCTGTCTTCTTTGCAGGAAGTCTAATATAGATAACTCACCAAATAATCATACTGATGCCGCACACTGTTGCAAGTCAATTAGATCTAGCGATGAAAATCTGTGCATTTTGCAAATAATCTCAAGAAGAAGCCCAAGCCCAGCATATTTATCTCCTTCAACACATTCACAACAATTTTCCAGTTCACATATGGGGAAATGATAATATAGGAAGGAGGAAATAGTGACTCTCCAGAATCATTGGTATTAATAGTATGGTTATTCAGAACATACACCAAATTTGTAGTTAGCTAAAGTCTTCAAACTGTTGATTTACAAGAAGATGCTCTGCCTTTTGGCCTCGTGGACTGTTTTCCCATAGACCACCCCTTTTCCTCACCCTAGTCAGAATTGCAAGAGCTCCACAGTATCAGGTGTTTGGAAATTAATATGGCTAGTTAAATAAATAATGGCGCCCCTGCATTATAATGCCACATAACAATATTGTTGCATGTAGGGTTTTTTTTTTTTTAATGTAGGGTCTTTTACTGTCTTCTCTGTCATTCTCTTGGTCTTTAATGAAATGAGCAATAACAGAACAGAAGGTATGAAGTGTGAGCTTGTGTGATCATTATGGAATTACCTTCTATACCAATTAAAATACAAATTAAAGGATGCTGTTAAATTAGCAGTGACTTCAACAGGCAGTCCAAGATCACAGTAGGCACTGGCGGACTCTGATATACCAAACTACAAGCTTCTCACTTGGTCAGTAGCTTTGGAAACAGCTAACAATAAAGCCAATGCATCTTTTGGCTCTGCACAGTGGCACCCAAAAGACAGAACATCAGAGAAATCACACAGATATATAGATAGAGATTGATAGATATACATACACATACCTTTTTTTAAAAAAAAATGATTGACTTTGACTGATGGTTGGTTGATTTAAACGATTCCTTTCTCCTGACTTGGGGCACAGAGTGACTAATGATTTTTAAAAAGTTTCAAAACACAACCAGTCTTGCTATCAAGATTTAACCAGTAGGCAAAAAAAAGATGGAAGTGTTGTTCAAAGTTGTAAGGTTTCTGGAAGAATGTGTTACATTACTGAACCAAGTGCAGCAAATCAGTCACTAAAAATATATGAGTCATGAGTCAAATTGAGTCAATGCATTATTTATTGCCGAGGCAAGTCCAAGTCAAGTCACTGAAGTGATTTAAGTCTAACCTGAGTCCAAGTCAATTGACTCAAGACAGTATCACTGCTGCTTGCCTCTCTTCCTCATCAGACTTTGGCCATTTCCCCACGGGGGTTTTTAAACAGGGCAGAGTGTCCTCCAGGGAGGACGTCTGCACCTGGGACCAGACTGGGTCAGACCTACTGAACATAGATCCACAGTCCAGCCCGCTCCCGAAAGACCCCAAGTAGTCGTCCAGCGTGCTTTTGAAAGACCCTGAAAACAGGTCTTTCAAAAGCACGGAGCACGCCACTGCAAGCCTGCTCCCATATGCAGATTCATGGGCTCGCATTGGTGCAAGCCTGCAATCTGCTGGGGGCAGGCTTTAGGCTGGCGAGCTTCAGCTGTTGGTTGTGACCCTCGACCAAACGGAAGCCACCATTTTCATCCCCTGAGCAGTGTGAAGCGGTGGCCACAGACTGCTCCAGAGAAGCGTGGACCGGACTGGGGAGCCCAAAAGTCCAGTGAGTAGCGTCACGGGGAGATTGCCTCGCCCATGCGGAAATGGCCTTTGTTTTAGTCATGTGGCCATAGACACCAGACTTTACCCTTCTTAAGCTAGCAGACTTGTAATTTCCTTAATAAATCCATTTGATAGTGATTTCAAGCAACCAACTTTCATACAAAGTGAAAACTTGATGACTGGAAATACTAATCACTAATTCTTCTGCAAAGTATCTTCTCAAATTCAGGCATCTACAGGGAGAAACAGCGCTATTCTGGGGAACCATTAGATTGCTTCCTTCTTTCTTTCTTTCCTTCTTTCCTCATTTACTTACTTATTTCCTTATATTTTACCTTCCTAAAAAAAACTCAACATTACAGCAGTAAAATATAAATTTCCCTATAACATAATATAATATAAAATATACATGCAATGTATAAAAACTATCAGAAGATACCAGCATCATCAACTGAAACAAAACCAAAGCTAACAAAAGAAGAAAATGCAGAAAAACAAAACATGAAACATTTTAAAAGAGCAAAAACCAAAAGCAGAAAGATAGAGACCAATGAAGGAAGCAGCCTTATATATTGGTGCAAAGAAAGTAGAAGTCCTTCCTAAACAATCGGATTTGGGGCAAACATTCCAAACAGCACCAAATTGTACCTGATAAATTTCAACTAGAAGGGCATCCTATAAAGCCACAACCGAACGGGCCCAATGCCTTGTTAGTAGCTTCTGAAGCTCATATGGCTGAGGAATCTGGAGCAGGGCCCCAGATCATAAACAGAGCATAAGGGGAAGAACATAAAGGAGGATGAAATGCTTAACCTACTTGCCGATCCTAAGCTTTTCAGAGCTTTAAAGATTAAAAGTAGTGCCCAAATAGTGTTGATCAAACGAAATAGGTGTAGTATGTTCTAAATGTTTCAGTTCAGCAAACACCATGAGATAGCAGTGTTTGGCATTAGACAAAGTTGTGTGTTTTTTTCCAGATCTGCTCCCTAACATAAAAGGACACGTACCAAACTTCTTTCAGATATACAAGTGCCAGTTTTTAATATATTTATTGAGCATATTTCTAGTGTACAGCATCTCAGATTATCTTGGTATTTTAAATTACACTCATTCAGACAACCCAAGTGAACATTTTAAATGTGCAGGCATACAGATGAAGGACAATAATACCAACCTGTGTGGACTTTAACTTTCCTGCTTTGTTGCAGGAAGTGGGTGTACAAACATAGCCACACATCCCTTCCTTTATGCTCCGCTGTACCTCAGCAGCACATCTTGAACATAGAACATTGAGCCGTCCTCTTAAACATTATGACATGGAGAAAATCACATTGTGGTTTAACCTATCAACAATGGAACAAAGCAATTACAACGCTAAACAGAGTCTGGGAAGACCCAATAAAGAGAAATCCAAGAAAATTTGGTGAAAATTCTTAAGGGGCCTTTCAATGTTTAATCATGCTCAGGCCTAAATTAATATTCTGATTCCAATTCAAAAGACTGAACCACAAAGGTATATCTTTGGGGTGTTTTTAATAACCATAGTACAATACTCAGTGAATTGACAGCTGGTCTGACTGGTATTTTACTTCTTCTTTGCTTACTCAAGTAAAGCAGTTAATATCAAGATAATCATCAAACCAACATTAATTCGACAGAGGAGCTGTTTTTTTTAAGCACTGTAGTGTGGAAGTTCCTTTAAAATAAACAGATTTTAAAAGACCTTTGTGCATTTACTGAAGTCCTTTTAGTTATGCAATCACAGAACAAAAAGACACTTCTTAGCTGGATTACAGTATTTCATTAAGGATATACTATATTACATAAATTAATGTATGCAACAGAGCATATAAAATGAGTGCTAGACAATGCAGATAGCAGCAACAGCAACAATGACTCCTGCAAAATGGCACACAATAAACTAAAGTTAGAACTGTGTGGGAAAAGATGTTAACGATGCTGGGCATGTTATATATTGCCCAAAGGACGGGGGTAGAAGGATAGGATTTATGTAAAAGTTGTGTATATTACTTTATATGTATGGGTGATGGGTTCAGTTATAAACATATTCACTTTTATTTTAAAAGGATACACTATAGTGAGGAATGCCTTCACCTAGAAGCCTGTCCTCTGACAGGTCACATGGCCACTCTAAAGAATGTCTATTTTTTAGAGTTCACATCCTGCATGACCGGTGCCCATGTTTGCACTACTTTCTGGGCCATTGCTGCAAATCAAGGCAACCCAAAGAGCTGATAGCAGGATAGGTTCAATTTCAGAAGCAGTTATCAAATCTGATATGTCAGTGGTTGCCACGGATGATGGAGCAGTTTCTCTTAGGCCTGGGTGGACATCATGAGTATTCCAGATGTCCCTAAATTACAAGTTCCACCAAACTTACCAAGCATAACCAATGGTGTGGAGTGCTAGGAGTTGTAGTCAAAAATATCTGGAGATGTGCATTTGGCCCACCCTGTCTCATCTTTTAATTGCTTAGGCTGACAGTATGTATGTTGAAAGAAGGAGGACAGACACACTGACAGTCCTTCAAGTGTGGGCAGAGCTTGGGAAACATATATTTTTCAACTCTAGCTCTCAGAATCCCTTTAGCCAGAATGACCACCATGGGATTATGGCAGCTGCAGTCAAAAAAGAACTTTTCCAAACTGAGTGTGGGATCTTGCCAACCCAAACTTGGATTTTAGGACCTGGGAAAATTTGTACGATTTTTATTAGGAGCATAATAATAAGGGATGATGGTGGTGGTGGTGGTGGTGGTGTGATGATGATGATGATGATGATGATGATGATGATGATGATGATGGAAAAAAGGGCAATTTACAGCAGAGAATCAATAGAAAGAAAGGAGTGATTGATTCTTTCTCAGTGATGCTTCCTACATCTGTTCCTCATCACTTTCCAAACATAAAGTTCCAAATACATATTTGCGAGGCAAACAGAAATGAAACATTGATTAATGTGGGGTGCGGTTTGGCTGCTTAGCAGAGAAATGGCACATGTAAAGAAGTATGCATCTTCCCTCTCAATCAATCACACACACACATACACATTCTTTCCTGATGCTATTCATCATTTAAAACCTGGCATCAGGGTGTTCTCACACATATTTGCATGTAAACCATTCTTTGGCCCTTTTCACACAGCATTTTCCATGTGAAAGGACGCCTGGAGCATTGCGTGATTGTGAGGAGCGATCTGCACGATGCACTCACAATCGTGCAATGCCCCAGGGGCCGGCAGGCACCAATCGCACACCTTTTCATTTTCGGCTAGAAGCCAAAAATGGTGCACGATCATGCATTGCTCCCAGGCCTCATGCACACTTACTTGGCATGCAGAGTCTCCGGAGCCATGCTGGTCGCGCTTCCTGCCCCAGATCAGCCTAGGAAACTCCCAGGCTGCACTGCAGAAGGAAGAGGTGGGGCTCTTCAGTGAGCAGGCAGCTCGTGTGGAGGCAAAGGACCCTGGACGTGAGAGCCTCTCGCCGGAAGCTGTTCGCATGATCCCCACACCCCAGCGCTGGAAGAAGGTAAGGTGCAGAAAGGGCCAAATGTCCAGGGTTGTAGCTATGAAGGAAGGTCAAAATGAGAGCCCTACCCACAAGTAAGATTTCTGCTCCCAGAAATTCTCCTTTCCCAATTTCTTCCAGTCCCCAGGTTTCTGGCACTGAAGACAGAGAGACACACAGAATCTTTCAAACCCAAGAATTCAAATATTTTGCTGTGTTCATATTCTCTTGGTCACTTTGCCTGCCCCCTTTCTTTGCATGCCTAAACTAAAATTTCTAAATGCTCGACTGAAATTTTAAATTACTGCAGTGCAAAGATTTGAGGACTGAAGGAAAATTTCATGGGGAGCAGAACTGTTGTTTGGGAAGGCAATGCCCTCATCCCTCTTCTCCCATAGATACAATCTTGATGTAATCCCATAGAAAGACATTCTCAAGCAAGGAACACACCTCAAGTATATCAGTGCTTTCCTTGCTCTTGTCAGGGTTTTATTCTAGCTGTGGCCAAACCACCATAGTGGAACTAGAGCAGGCAGCCAGAGGAGAAGCCCTCTTGTTACCCCTGAATACTTATTTCTTTGTTCCAATTATATAATGTTTTTTTCTTCAAAGAGTTCTAGGAGATCTTAGGTTTAAGCAACTACATGACATATTCACTCCATAGCTCGTAGTTTACCACCTTTTCTTTTTCTTTCTTTCTTTCTCTTTCTTTCTTTCTTTCTTTCTTTCTTTCTTTCTTTCTTTCTTTCTTTCTTTCTTTCTTTCTTTCTTTTTAGTAAATAAATGTAGCTTTGATCTGATTGGGCATAGAACACATGGGTAGACATGGCCTAAACCATTCTCTCCAGTTGTTTCCTCTTTGCTCTGTCATGCCATGGCTTTAAAAAGAGAAGCCAACCAATTATGGTGGAAATTTTTTTTAGTCCTGATAAAGAGGAGGTAGAATTTTGGCAGGCAGGCAAGGAGGGAGGGAGGGAGGGAGGGAGGGAGGGAGGGAGGGAGGGAGGACAGAAAGGGTTTAAGCTTCCAGCTCCTGCACACTTTGGTTCTGATTTTTCCTAAAAAGGTAGGCCATTTCAGCATGACAGCGCTGTCCCAGGATAGGAACACATTGCTGCCAGTCTGCAAGTTGTACTTTTGTACAACATCATTGTGCTCCTACTGCCCATGCATCCCCAATCATCACAATCACAGGGTATACCATTACCAGAAAAAATCTGGTAATGGCCCCCAATCATGCAATGCTCCCATCACCAGCAGCTGTGGGGAAAGGGAGGGAGCACAGTTTGTGTTCTTCCTTTCCCAGTGCAGCACAGAAGTCTGCTGGGATCACAATGGCATGATAATGGAAAACAGTAAAGTACAAAAAGGGCCTAAGAAAGAAAGATATTAGCCTAGTCTATTAGTTCCAGCTAGAGTAGATTCATTGAATATATGGGGCTTACCTACATGTAGACTTTCAATAATGGCTCCTCTGTAGCTGGGACTAACCTATAGGATTTAGGCCATTGTGTTTCTACAGAACATGAATCTCACAAAAAACTCTAAAATTGTTCAGAAGAGATGTGCAAACATCAACACTCCTTTCGTACAACACAGGTATAGTGCTATGATTCCACTTTAACTGCCATGACTTTATCCTATAGAATCCTAGAGGTTGTTGCTTGTCAGGGGCACCAGAAGAGCTCTCTGGCAGAGGATGCTGAATGCCCCTCCCTAATCTGAAAACCCCAGGATTTCACAGGATGTTGCCATGACAGTTAAAATGAAATCATAGCACTAGCACTGTATGAAATGAAAGGACCTCTGGTCAAAACCAACCAACTGGAATTCTTGGCATATGAATGAGGATCAGTGAGGATAAGAAATAAGGAATGAATACAAGCCCAACCATGCCAGACAATCTTTTTTTTTTTAAGAAAAAAGTTTTACTTGTGATGGAAACTTGTCAGTCAGATTTCATCCAGGAATCTATGTTCTGAATAATTTTTATGCACATAATTGTATCTCTCCCCTATTTTATCCTCACACCAACACTGTGAGGTAGCATAAGCTGAAAAATAGTGACTTGTCCAAGGTCACCCTCTAGAAACTGGGTTTCCCCAGTCCTAGGTTGGTTTGCTATCTGCTATTGCTGGTGTCATTGTGTGCCTTCAAGCCACTTCTGACCTATGATGACCCTAAGGCAAACCTATCGTGGGGTTTTCTGAGAGTTGAGTATGTGTGACATGCCCAAGGTCACCTAGCAGGTTTCCTTGGCCGAACAGGGAATCAAACCCTGGTCTCCAGGCTGATAGTCCAGTGGTCATACCACTATACTACACTATCTGAATATCCTAAAGCTGATAGTGTGCCAGATTGTATCATTATGTTTACCATATGATTAATGAGCTTCTTGATTAGGTGCCCATGACAATCAGATTTTTGACATTCTGATTAAAAACTCTCTAATATCTAGAAACTCCTGGGTTTTTTTGCAGCCCATATGATCAAAGGTTATTAATCTATTCCTGAAAAAAAAGTTCAGTTAAAAAAAAGTACTAGAAATAATTGATTTCCAACACAAACCTTTAGTACATGTTAAGTGCTCTAGCAATAATAAATGATCCCTTCGTGGATTTTTAGACCACCACAAGCAAAATATTGGCTGAAAATATTCCATGCTGGAGATGGTACTTTTCTGATTTCAGCAAAGAATTCCTGTATGACTGGTAGAAATCCTTTGGTTCGCACATTGGGCTTGTGTTAGGATAATGTGAATAACAGACAGACTGAAAAAGATCAAAACATGGGAAGGCATCTATTTTTAACCACACTTGAGTTTAAACAGAGAAAAAGATTCATACATAATTCTGCTAACTGAGAATGGCGTATGCACATGGTGCATGTAGCTGTGAGGTGAAACTGTTAAGTGTTGGCCTAGAGTTGGAGAAACCTCGTACAGCCACTACGCATTAGCTCTCAGTCCTCTTTCACCAAGTTTAACATACCCTACTCCATCCACCTTGGTCTCTCCAGGTTCTTCCTCATCTTCACCATTCTCCACTGGACACATTTCATTTTTCTGCTTTCTTAAACTGTGATTCCCAGAATTGAACACAATGCACCAGCTGACAGTACTTTTGTCACCTAAGAATGACAAAACAAAAGTATTTGTTTATTTGTTTTTATATCCTGCCTTTCCCCTGGTGAGGAGGAAGTATGGATGTAAATTGGAAAATTTCATTCCTGTAGACAAGAACGAATGATTTTACCATTTTTCTCCTTGGTATGAGAAAATAATTGAAAACTGAAGTTTCTGAAGACTATTCCCTGTTTGGGACTTTTTGAACAGAAAATATATTTTTATCAACACAAAATGGCAGTTTTGCACAAAAAATAAGTTTCCTACTGGAAAAAAAAACCCAACATTTCTGTGGAAAAAAAAACCTGTAAAGAAAACATGAGCAGAAGGCAGTCTTTTTGTATAGAAATATTTTTTTCTGCCCAGAAAATGTTTCCTGCACAGGAAACATATTTTATGTGCAGAAAAGAAAAACCATATGCATTTTTTTTGTGCAGAATACAATGATGAGTACTTCCAATTCCTTTTCTTCTTCTGCCCTCTCTATCCTCTCTCTGCCACTCTTGTAGGTACAGAACCCATGCTTACACAACATATACCAAGGCATTTTCCCATACCTTTCCCCACCAGAAAAACTGTAAACAAATGTTATGTTTTCTTGCATTTAGAGATTTAAAAAAACAACAACACTCAAATATTGGCATAGAAAATTCACTGAAAATGATTCTTCAAGAATTTTTTTCTAAAAAAAAAAAGAAATTAAAAATTAAGACATGGAAACAATGGAATCAACTATTACAGAGTATAGGTGGCAATTTAGTTGGGAGGTGTCCACCTAAAATTGAGTGAGCACGTACTCCAGTTGCAAAATAGGGCCTCTCCTTTTTGTACTCCCTGTGACCCAAATTCTATTCTAGATGGTCCCCTACTTCTACAGAAAAAAAGTTTAGGGTGGAGGGGGCTACAAGGGAAAGGGTGAAGAAAAGTCTACATGGAAAAGAAGGTCCAGAGAGGTTGTTCCAAACCAAAGATGATGCATTAACCAGGCAATATATAATTGGAGCTTGGCTTCATCGGGGATCATACGCACTCGTCCTTTGGTATCAAGATTGAGCCCTGGTACTGCGAACATTCTGTAAAAATGTAACAAAGTATGCTTCTGGCCATGCACACTGAGCGGCTTTCCATAACCAGGAAGCCATCATGGTTAGGACCATATAGATGAGGTTAGGAGAAGAACGATATCATTGTGGCTGAACACATGCTGCATGCAGAACAACTTGAGTTCAATTTCTGCACCACTAAAAAAAAAGAAAAATCTTCTATGTCACTCTCTAGAGAAGGCTGCCAATCAGAGCGACAATACTGAATCAGTTGGACTGACTGTCATAGTGAATAAGCCAGGTCTTATGTTGAAGGGTGCCAAACCACCAGGGCATAATTTAGGAGTTCCAAAATATTAAGTCCCAAGACTTCATGTAAGACATACCTTAATTCGAGTTCAAAGAACTACAGCCAGAGAAAGAAAGCATGTTGGTGCTGATCTCACCTGATCTTTTGCACAAAGCTATCAGTTCACATGATGTTCATGATCTATGCCTTCAAGTTATGAGTTATAGTGACACCACCATAGTATTTTCGTAGCAAGATTTATTTAAAGAAGGCTTATCATTGTCTGAAAGGGTGTAACTTGTCCAAGATCACTCAATGGATTTCCATGGCTAAGCAGTGATTTGAGCCCTGGTTTCCAGAGTCTATGCGCATTTCCGGACTACACTGTTATAGCGCGATTATTCCACTTTCAACATCCTATGGAATCGGATGTTGAAAGTGGAATAATCGTGCTATAAGAGTGTAGTATGGAAATGGCCTTATAATTCTATGACTCTATGAGTCCTGCTCATTCAAACATTCAAATAACTCCACCATACTTGCTGTCCAGCTCTTGTGCTACCTATAATATTATGAAATAGCAAATAAGAAAAAAAGGTCATAATGTATAAATACTAATAAAACCATAAAAATATTGAGATTATGTTCTTACAAAATATTATTATACAATTTTTGTTCCAAAAAGAACACATCTGCAGTTGTATTCACTTTTCTTTTTTCTTTGGACACATTGTTCCTGGAAATGGAAGTAGCCCTTTTGTGTGTGAAAAAAAAATTCTATGGCAGAAGAGCCCACCTGGATCCAACCCAATTCCTATCAAATAGTAGGTAATAGCTTCTTCAGTATTTGTTGTACAGTATTTTGAATATGTCTGAAGACTATGTTGGAAGAATGAACAAGAGGATTAAAGTGAACTTGCTGGAGATTTCACATGATGTTTTAATATGGCTTGTGGTTTTGTTTTGTTTTTTAAAAAAATCATTTTAGCTTGTAATCTCTTAAAAATTAGCAACCATGGTAATTTGATAGTTGACAGGTGGGATATAAATGCTTGGAACAAAATGTGTAGTACCTGAGAGCAAAATTGCATATGAGAAAACATCTGGGGCTTTTAATTTGAATCACCAGCTGACAGGACTGAAGGAATAGGGACAAGAATACAGGCCATCAAAATTCTAATAGGCAGACTGATTTCCTGAAGAAATCTATTGCTTTACATCTAAGGGAATAGATTCAGAAGTAGAGGGAATTCCTCCTGAAGGTTTGGCACACTGGTAGATCATAGTGGAAGAACAAAGGCATTCTAGAAATACACAAAGTCCCCAGTGTGTTGTGACAATGAGCTTTTACATATGAACACATTCTTTGGAAAGTTGTGTTGCAAGGAGGGAAGGGAAAGTGAACTTTGAATAATGGAGCTTTGAAAGCTTGCAGAATTTATTTTGTGCTTTTCTTTTTAGTTGGCCCAATAAAGGTATTGCTCTTTGGTGGATTTCGTATTTTTTTTGTATTTTGTGACATGGCCAAAGCAGTCACTGTTGAATATGTTTCCTAGACTTCAGGATAACAAATTTAGTTGCAACAAAAGAACCCTAAAGAAGAGGAAGTCAAAGGACTAGGACTTAATCCTTTGAGGTTTCTACCTCCAACAAAAGTAAAACTCTTTCCTCTGGACTTTAGTTGGCAAGTTTTACCTATACAGCATCTGTGCAGCACTCATTTTTCCAGATGTAACAGTACAGAGACTTCTTGAGAAATTCAGTGTTCTCTGCCTAAGGAAGGGGCCAGTAAACTCCACAAGACAGGGACAGCTTGAAACACAAGAGGAGTTACTTTTCTGTTGCTGATGGGCTTGAACTTTGATTATCTCAATTTTACTGCTTGTTGTTTCCCAGTCCCCACATCACCATCCCTCCAGACGATTTTAACTGACATCAGAAGTAACATCTTGAGACACGATGTAGGCCAGTGACTCTAGCATCATCATTTTTACTTCTCCTGTCTGATTTTCAACACCTTCGCCTGATGTAGAAGCCAGTTGAGCTTCAAAAGCTAGCACAACACATTTTGTCCTTTCTTTTCATTGGCCCAACAAAAGTATCACTGTTTTGTGGATTTTGCTGAATATGTTTCTTGCAAATCATTGGAGATTCACTCATCCCTGCTTATCAATAGCATGGAGAAAACTGAAAACATATATTTATTTATTTATTGCCACTTGTGTTTGCACATGCGCAGGAACAAGGGAAGAGACAGAGAGAGAGAGAGAAGTTGCATAGGAACGGGGGGTGGGGAGGTGATTCGTCCTGGACAGCAATGTTTTTGGGGTGTCCCACCTGTAGCCACACACTCCACATGCCCTGGCCATGCCCTGCATGCTCTGGCCACACCTCGTGCACCGCAGCCACACTCCATGCACAGTAGCCATGCCCCTTGCACTGTAGCCCCGTCTCTCCTCCCACCCACCCCTTCACACACTCCAAGCTCTGCCACTGAGAGAGAGAGAGAGACAGTTTGTAGACTCAGCTTTGAAACCAGGAAGGTATTTGTTTCCATTTCAAATTAAACTGGTACATTTATCCCAGCTGATTTACTATAAATTATCTGGAACTCTAAAAAGCTTCTGTGTTTGTATGCTTCTGTATAGGGCATACATCCATCCTACGGGTAAATTATCTTTTATGTCCTATCTCTTCCAGTATCAAATGTTGCTTTACAAAGCACCGTTACAGTACTATAAGTTGCTTCAAAAGAGAAGCCTTTGCCTTCAAGTATCAGTTCCTGGGTGCTACTGGAGGCAGAACATGGGATTAGTTTGACCAGTGGTCTAATCCAGCATGGAAAATCCTGTTCATTCACATAATATTTGAACACATTGTCATTTAAGGTACCTCTTCCATTATTCAAGTGTAGAACCATTACAAAGTGGGGGGAAAGAAGCACTTATGATGGAACACTTTTCCTCTCTTTGTAGTGATTAAGAAGCTCACAGTGCAGTATAAAGAATATATAGATAGGCACAATGATCTTGCAGCCCACAAGTATCTATCTCTCTGTCTATAAGAAAATTTGTGTAATTGTGTAAGGAGTTTTAGATCAATAATTCCCTTGCTTCACTGGCTGCCAGTCCATTTCTGAGCACAATTTACAGTGCTGTTTCTCTTTCCTTTAAAGCCCTATACAGCTTAGGTCCAGACTATCCAGACTATGGCCATTTCCACACTATATAATGCTATTATTCTTTTGAGACCCCTCCCTAAACTACAAACCCCATGATTCCATGGGATGTTGAAAGTGGAATAATAGCATTATATAACAGGCTAGTGCGGAAATGACCTATATCTCCCCATGTGAGTCTGCCTGAGTGTTATGATCTTCAGAGGAAGGCTTTCTCTCCATCCCACCACCATCCCAGGCTCAGCTGGTTAGGACACAGGAGAGAGCTTTCCTTGTGGGTCTCCTAGGCTAGAGAGGTTCAATTTGCCCCCTCTCTGTTGTCTTTTCACCAGGAAGGCAGGAAGGTTTAAGAAGGCCTTCAGCCTTAAGTGACCAAGGTGGGGTGATATGCAATTAGGTGTACTGTGTTTAGTACATGTTATTCATTTTAAGTATTTTGTTTTAATTGCTACTGTCTTAAAAGTAGTATTTTAATTGGATGAATGGTTTAATGCTTTCCTAACTTCTGAATGCCGCATTGTTTTAGGTGTTCTGTTTTAATTTATATTGTAAGCCACTTTGAATCCCATTCAGGGGTGTGGAGAAGAAGGAGGTAAATCAATCAATCAATCAATCAATCAATCAATCAATCAAACAAACGAATAAAATGATAAACTATTATAACCAGTATTTATTGCATGCATGTAACCATCATAAGACAGATTTTTATTTCTATTCTCCAACTTCACAGTGCAGCGATTAGTGGTGAGAGGCAGGATTACTCCATGTGGTATTGTATTTCAGGCACAGTGAATTAACTGTGTGTGGTCCCCTTAAGACACAGAATACACAGCAATACCTCTACCACATGCTTCTATTTTCCCTTGAACTTTAGGTCAAGCTTGCTAGTAAACAAGTTATATACAATTATTATTTAACATTTTGTAACTTACCAAGATCTATGACCCTTTCTGCACCTTACCTTCTTCCAGCACTGGGGTGAGGGGATCGTGCAAGCAGCCTCTGGCAAGAGGCTTTCACATCCAGGGTCCTTCAGCTCTGCACAAGCTGCCTGCTCGCATGACAGCCCCACCTCTTCCTTCCACAATGCAGCCTAGGACCTTCCCAGGCTGCCCTGGGGCAGGAAGCGCGACTGGTGCAGCTCTGGAGGCTCCACATGCCAGGTAAGTGTGCACGGGGCCTGGAAGCAATGCGTGATCGTGCACCATTTTTGGTTTCTAGCCGAAAATGAAAAGGTGCGCAGTCGGCGTCTGCTGGCCCCTAGAGCATTGCGCAATTGTGAGTACGTCATGCAGATCACTCCTCACAATCGCGCGACACTCCAGGCGCCCTTTCACATGGAAAATGCTGTGCAGAAAGGGCCTATGAAGAACTTAAATGAACAAGAATCAAAATTTAACAGACTATACTGTTGTTATCATTATTTTACCAAAGACTCCTACTTTTGTGTGGAAGTTATAAATTCTTGATTACGCATATGCAGATAGATAGATAGATAGATAGATAGATAGATAGATAGAATAGATGACAGATAGGCAGACGGATGGATAGATAAATAATTGTTGTTCTGTGCCTTCAAGTCATTTTGAATTTATGGTGACCCTAAGACAAGCCAATTATTGAATTTTTCTAGCAAGATTTGTTCAGAGAGGAATTGCCTTTACTTTCCATTAAGGCTGAGGGTGTGACAAGGTCAACCAGTGGGTTTCCATGACTGATCAAGGATTCAAACCCTGGTCTCCCAGAGTCATAGTTCAATATTAAAACCACTATACCACACTTGCTCTCAACAGAGAGATAGGTATTATATATAGTGATTGAATCAAACTTTCACAATATGTAGAGCAAGAAATGCCAGATGTCCAAGATGGAGTCAGAAAATGAACAGGCTCTTAGGGATCATATTGCAAACATACACTGGTTAATGTAGCACACCAAAGAGTTTCAGAAGAAAATCAGCCTGTGCTCATAGCAAAGCTTTTGATTGTGTAGCTTGTGAAAAACTATGGATTGCTGTTAAAGAAATTGGTGTGCTACAACATTTGATTGTCCTAATACATAACCTGTACACAGGATAAGAGGCTACCGGTAGGATTGAATATGGAGAAACTGAATGGTTTCCAATTGGCAAGGGGGTCAAGCAAGCTGCATTTTATCACCTTATCTATTTAACATGTATATTGAACACATCATATGTAAAGCAGGATTAGACTTGGAGGAAAGAGGCATGAAAATTGGAGGAAGGAACATCAGCAATTTAAGGTGTGCAGATAACACCATACTATCAGCAGATAATAGCAAAGACTTGGGACAATTACTGAAGAAAGTAGAGACGGAAAGTGCAAAGGCAGGTTTACAGCTGAACAATCAAGAAAACAAAAATATCACCACAGATGATTTACATAACTTTAAAGAAAATGATGAAGACATTTAAATAGTTCAAGATTTCCCATACGTTGGGTCAGTCATTCATCAGAAAAAAAGTTCAGTCAAGAAATCAGAAGAAGATTAGGACTTGGAAGGTTAGCTATGAAGGAACTGGACAAGATCCTGAAGTGTTAACATATAGGTTGAATTCTAAAGTTCAGATTGTCCATGCCATCCTATGATTGTGAAAATTGAACACTGAAGAATACTGATAGAAAGAAAATCAATTCATTCGGAATGTGGTTCTGGAGAAGAGTTCTGTGGATACCCTGAGCTGCTTAAAAATCAAATGAATGGGTCCTAGAGCAAATTGTGCCTGAACTCTCCCTAGAAGCCAAAATGACAAAAATGAGATTGTCATACTTTGTACATATCATGGGAAGACAGGACTTACAAGTAAAGACAATATACATGGTAAGGTAGAGGTAGGTAGGACAAGAGGAAGGCTGCATTACAGGTGTACAGACTCAATTAAGGAAGCCATGGCTCAGAGTATGCAAGACCTGAGTACAGCTGTTGACGACATGTGGTCAACTCTTAATGACAGAATGACTTGGAGTTCTCTCATGCATAGGGTTACCATAAGCTGAAGTCAATTTGAGGGTGGTTACCAACAGCAACCCAGACACTCTCTCTCCTTGGAGCCTGATTTATTCCTCCATAGACAGCAGGGTTTTTTTCCCCTTTTCACAGCAGGAACTAGAAAAAAAAAGAGAGGGGACTAACAAAACATGAATACTGCTTGTGATTGTGACTCAGATTAGTGAGACATTGGGCTTTTATAATTTTTTTTAAAAAAGCTGGCCTGCCTTTTCTACTTTTCTGACTTCCTCCATTCATCCCAAATGAAAGAGATATCTACTTCAGCCATAGAGAAACAATAAATAAATAAAAATAAATGGAGAGTTAGTGAGAGGGCATGGGGGCACCCACTCCTAACACAGCAGCGGAGGCTCCAAGAAAGCCATCTGGGAACCCTACCATGAGAAAGGCCATCTCAGTAGTACCACTTTCCTCAATTCTGGTAACAAGAAGGTCCCAACAGATAACTGAAGTGTTCCAGCAGATTAATAATGCCATGACCCATCAGAATAGGGCTTTAAAGGTATGATCAAGTGCTTTGAATTGTGCCCTCACATAGGCCAGAACACAGAGTCCCTTGGTGCTTCACAGAGCTCAGAAAAGTTACTTTTTGGTCTAAAACTCCTAGAATCCCCAGTGGCCATGCTGGCTGGGGAATCCTGGTGATTATAGTCCAAGTGTTTTTCTGGGTTTTAAATACTGGTGACTTTTCCCTTTTATTCTTTTAGAATTGCTCAAATTAAAAGTCTCTTAAGAACCAGTGATGCACAAACCTCTTGTGTTAGGGTTTGTTTGTTTGTTTTATCCTGAGGTCCCTCAGAAGAAAGGGTAAACAATAAACTGGTTGAGTTTTCAGACATTTTACATGCTCATATATCTGAAAGGACACTTGCACACACATTGGGTTTCCCTCCCATCAATGATAAAACATAAGCAGCATTGCATGTGACAAACAGACCTCTCTGTCTTACTAGCCATACATGTTTCTGGCAGCTGTGGATGATCACCAGACCAAGTGAACTGCAGGGTCACTGTGGATTGATCCCCATCTTTAGGATGGGCAAAATGCCCTAAAAACAAGCTCTTTTGAGGGTTCCTGCACATTTATTCATCCTGACAATTATTATTTGGGTGGAGGGAGAGACTTCGCATTGATGCTAGCAAAAGAGTTTTTTTACTTTGGTGAATTCAGGACTACCTCTATCAGAAGTACAAGCTGTAGCACAATCAAGGGGAAAGTTAAGGTTTAATTTTTTGTATTCATATAGAATCAAATTGATTGAAGTATTAACAACTGAAGGTCATTGTTTTCAATGCTTCTCTTATCGGCAGATGGTAGAGAGATATAAAATAGATTTTAAAAAAGTTATGATTTCTCATTGACAAAATTTGAATTTGAGAAACAGTTGTGCTCAGATGATGAACACTTGATTGGGAAGATGTTTTTTTGTTGTTGTTAAAATTAGAGATGGAGGAAGAAGTGATTAAAGACTGTGTGATAAAAGTGTGCACAAAATGTTGGGCATGATATACAGTTGGAACAATGGGAGAAAATGTGGTTGGGATAACATAGTAAATACACTATGTCATAACATCTGTGTAACATCTGTGTAACATCTTACACAGAAATTTTATAAGATGTTGTATCATTGGTATCCACCCCAGTAAAATTGGGTAAAGTTCATAAAGAGGTTTCTAATAGAAGTTGGAAACATGAAAAACAAGTGGCATCTTTTTATTGTATTTGGTGGACATGTGAAAAGGCCAAGAAATTTTGGAATAACATGCGTATTATGGTGTATAAAATTTTGAAGATTAATATCCAATTACAGCCTGAATTGTATTTGTTGGGACTAGTAGAAGATCAACTGGAGAAGATGTGTGGCAAAATATGATAAGTTACGACCACCACAGAACAACCACTGAATGCACAGGAATGGAAAAACGCAGAGATTCCGGTGAAAGAGAACTGGCTGATGAAATTGTTGGACTTAACCTGAAATGGACAAATTGATGATATTGTTAAGAAAAAGATCAGTGGTGACTTTTGCAACAACAACAAAAACTGGGAACCTTTAATAAGCTTTTTGTAAAAAAAAATAGTATAATATGTTGATAAGAGAATTTGACAATTAGTATTTTTGGGGAAAGTAGCAGTTGAAGCATTTGAATGGTATTTATAGCCAGAGAAGTTTCTTTTATATAGAATTATCTATAATTTGCATTAGGAAAGCTGGAAGCCACATTTCCTTTCAATATGTTTAGGGTCTTTTGGTTAATTTTTGCCAGTAGTATGTAATATTAGTTTTCTTTTTTGTGTGTATATTTTGTCATTGCAATTTGTAGTTTCTTTTTTGTTTTGTTCATATGTATTATGAAAACTTTTAATAAAAAAAAAAAATTGAATTACATGGGACCTGAGCACCTAACCAGAATTTGTCCGAGTTGCTAGTTCTTAGCTGGGGATCCTAGGAGGCATAATCCAAACAGGTAACTTTCCTTAGCTTTCCACCATGCCAAGTTATTCAATTCCATTCCTTCTGAGATGCCTCATTTCCTTAGGACAGCAGGAGCTCATGCCTTTAGAAAGAGCAGCTATTTCATTGCTTCAGCTTAAGAAGCTGCCCTCTCTCATTGCCTCTCAAAGCAGGAGGATGCCTTCTAAGTTGAAATGTGTAAACAAGTATCATATGGTATGCTTAATAAAAAGGGCATTTGCGCGTCTCTGACAGCTTGCGTGCCGCCATATAGTCAAAGGACAAACTGACAAAAGGGACGGCAGTTTAAAAAGACATAACCCAGGCGCTGTCTTGGAGCCCAGGATTTAATGAGTTAAAGCAAACATACCTTCCCTCCCATCATTGAAGCCAAGTGATGTTTTGACAGTGCTGAAGTGCTGGCTAGGCCCTGGGTGCAGGAATTATGGCACCGGCACGGAGAAAGAGTTCCTTCCCTGCATCCCCTCACACACACTGCCACTGCCCACACACTCCTCACACTCCCCATGGTGTTTCTATTTCCATTTGATGCTTGCAGGAGGGGCTGGGGGGGCTGGGGTGGAAGTGTGACACTGTTAAGTACAATATCTAAAGTGCTTAATCTAATTATGCCTATTTTGTAAGATTAATTATAATTAATAATTTAACATATTTTATCGTTTAAGTCAGTATCCGTTCTGATCTTTAACTTTAGAGAGCACACTGTATACGTACCACATAATTAGGGCTTATGTATCACATAATTAGGGCTAAATACTAGGAAATCAGGCTAATTAGACCAAATCAAACTGAATTATTTAAGCTTTTTTTTTATTTTAGAGGTAGACTATTTCGTAATTAAAGACTGATTCCATTTTCTTGTTCTTCTCACACATCTCACTTGTCTTTTGAGATGCCTATTATAATGAAGCATTATAAAAGTGTTTGTCATGGAAGTGCAGGCGTAGGCCAGCCTAACAAGCAGGCAATGACAGCATTTTCAAAGGACCGGAGAGTGTGACTAGCACGTCCGCAGCATATTGTTAGGAATCTAAGCAAGAGGGACCAAGGGAAACAAAGGCTGGGCCTCCACCTGTGCTTCAGCCAAAAGCTTTACATACGACACTCTGCTCTTTGAATTACAAAGTGGCCACGAGACATCCACACACTGAAATGGGGAACGGTACCTTTCCTCTTTGAATATCGGCCCCTGCTGCAAATCCACACCCTCATCGATGGATTTTCAGATGATTCACAAAGAGTGGGAGTTAGAATGTGTGTCAACACTGTAAAAGTTTGTTTGTTTCTCCTGAAGTGGGCGGAAATGTGTCATACCTTACAGTGGACAGCCCTCTATTTGAAGGCATTTTTTGTTGGGGAGGGGGACTCCAGGACTTCAGATGATGTGGTACTTTGTTCTCCAGCAGCCTCAGCCAGCCTGGGCAAAGGTGAGGGATGATGGGACTTGTAGTTCAGCAACAAGAGGAACTCCAGAAGTTCTCAACCCTGGTTCTATTTGAAGGGCTGTTCAGTCAAGACTAATCTGAAAAAGAACTAGGGTGAGGAGCAGCATGACAGCAGAGGCCTTGACATTGTCCCTCAACAGGGAGAAGACAAACAGCAGATTGATCAGGCATATAGGCCATTTCTGCACTAGCCTGTTGTAGTGCTATTATTCCACTTTCAACATCCTATGGAATCCTGGGGTTTGTAGTTTAGGGAGGTGTGAGCCGGCCCTTCCATAAACTGCAAATCCCAGGATTCTATAGAATGTTGAAAGTGGAATAACAGCTCTATAACAGTTCAGTGTGGAAATGGCCCAAGTTACACTCTTCCTCACAAAGGGGTATTTCTTTTTCAAATATACCAATTATTTGCAAACTTATATCTAGATAGATAAATTAGCCTGCACTTCTTTCATGCCTATCCATGACCTCTTCCATCTCCTTTCATTGGATGCCTTTCTTCTTTTTCAGCAATACATAAGTGACCACCCTGCTGCCTGTTTCTTTTCATTGTGGTTTCTTTTAAGGGATGGATGAGAATAACAGAGCTCAAGCTTGGTCTCATCCCATTCCATCCACTGCATCTCTGGTTCCAGGAAGCTCAGGAAGCCTCCCTTGTCCAAGTTCCTCTTCTGAGCTATGAACAAGGAAATCCTTGATTTAATTACTGGTATGAATCCACTTTAGCTGAATTTAGGCAGCTAAGTGAGGCCCTGGGATGCAACCCAGGTGGCAACTTTAGACCTTCCAGATCCCTTCAGTTCTCCTCTCCCATTTCTAACAAATCCAGGTAAATTGCCAGATCAGCTGTGATTCATGTTTTAAATAAACCACAGGACTCCCCAGCACTGTGCAACATTAAACATTTTCCAAAACCAAATATGGAGTTCTGGCACCTTGTCTTTTTTTTTTTCCTTTTCTCCTTTTTTTCTTTTTTGCTTCCCTGAATTTTTTCCAGTCCTTCCAGCCCCAAAGGGCTGATGTAAAAGTTGCCCACCCTTGACTTTGAGACATCCTCTTTTTCTCAGATGCCCCATCCCTTAACTGCCATGATACCAGGACTCCATAGCATGGGACCATGACAGTTAAACTGGGATTTTATTTTGGTATTCATTAATTAAAATACTTACACCCCATCCTCTAACAAGGATCTTAGGGCAACAGGCAGTAACATCAATTTAAAAGACAAAAACTATATTGAATCTTTTAACACTGGAAGCCAGACCACTTAAAGCCAGTTAAAGCCATTCCAAATAATGCTGACCGTAGTACCTGTGCAAATTGGATAAAGTTTATTAGGCCCTAAGGGCGCTAATAAAAAACTATGATTTGGCTTGGCACCAGAATGACACCAGTGGTGCTGCCAACTGGACCTCGAAGGGAAGGGTATTCTTTAAGTTTCGTACCACGACAGGAAAAGCCCTTTCCCACATCATCCTGCCATGATATATTGCCCTACCAGTGGAGTACAGAAGACAGCTCTTCCCATAAGCTTCAGTTCTTGGATAGGCAACATATAACTATTTGTGCAGTATGAAAAGGCCCTCAGTTCCAGCCCAGACTGAAATTGGGGTTGTTAACAGTGGTCTACCTGGCAGGATTGTTGAAAGAATTTTGAGACAATGACCAAAATCATATTGTTACTCCTGACTGGAGTAAGCCCATCCAGTCAGTGAGATTCACCTAATGTTGATTCATCATTCAAGAACTGATTCATTGGGTCTCTTCAAGTTGAAACTAACCAGTAGGATTCAGGCCATTAGCTCTGAAGTGTTTTAAATGCTTTATAAGTGATACTTAAATGCGGATTGTTAAACACTGCTATTAGCACCTTTCCTCTATAAAGCATCTACTGTGTACTGGGTGCAGTATGACTTTTGCACCTTACTTCCATCCGGTGTGGTCTCGCGCGGATCATGCAAGCAGCCTCTTCCTTGAGGCTCTCGCATTCCCACTCCTTCTGCTCTGCAAGAGCTGTTGGCTGGTCGGCAGCATGAGGGCTCCACCTCTTCCTTCCACAGAGCAGCCGGGTATTTTCCCAGGCTGTGCTGGAGGAGGAAGTGCGAGGACCACAGCTCCGGAGCTCTGCATGGACGGTAAGTGCACATGGGGCCCCAGAGCGATGCACGATCACGCACCATTTTTGACTGAAAGCCAAAAATGATATAGTGCACAATCAGCACCTGCCGGCCCCAGCAGCGTCACGCAATTGCAAGGACGTCATCTGAAAAGCTCCCTGCAATGATGCTCTGGAGCATGATGCTCTGGAGCCCTGTCACATGAGAAATGCCATGCAAAAAGGGCCTAGGTTTGGAACAAACCCAGTCTTTGTTTGAAATGAAAGGAGAGGGGAGTTGGAGGGAAATTTTTTGCAAGATGCATGAGACTGTGAGAAAAGAGCTGAAGAATGCACTAAGCAGAGGAAGCAACTGGAGAGAAATAGAAAATAAAATTTAAAAACATCAAATAATGTAAATAAATAACATGTGCCCTGGTTCAGGGCATTCTGCTGTAACTTTTTCCTCTTCAGCCTTCACAGGTACAGTTTTCTTGGATGTGAAAGAAACTTGAGAGTGAGAGTGAGCTGTGAAAGCAATAACATGAAATCTGGATGCACAGCTAGATTTTCCTTACAAGACTATCATATAGAGAAAAAAATCTTTGGGGGCTGGAGAACAAGCTTCTTTGTTAGAGAGTAAGTTCATATAATTCTACATTCTTAGAGACTGAATATTTACTTTGGATGAGCAAGCCATCATGGGGGAGATGGTAGAAAGTTGGTTTAAAGTCTATTTCCTGTTGCTGTTAGAATCATAGAGATGGAAGAGACTGCAAAAACCATATAGTCCAACTCCCTGCCATCCAAAGATCTGCTTCTAAGGCATTCGTGAGAAATGGCCATCCAGCCTTGTTTAATGACCTCCAAAAAAAGAAAGCCCATTGAGGCACCCTGTTCCATTCCCAAATAGCTCTTCTAGCAAAGAAATTCTTCCCAAAACTTAGAGGGAATCTCTTTTTTTGGCACGTATTAACTGTTCACATAGCAATAACAAAAATCAAAAACTAAACAACAAACCACTGCCTCATTCGACACCTGGTTATCTACAAGAGGACTGGATATGTTGTACTTCATAAGCTGCATGCACAGTCCCAGGACTTCAACTGTGATCTGCCTGCTCCGGTGCTATTTTGACCCACCCATCCCCTACAGCAGTGGTTCTCAACCTGGGGGTCGGGACCCCTTTGGGGGTCGAACGACCATTTCACAGGGGTCGCCACTCCTCAGTCCTGCCCCCCTTTTAAAAGAAGGTGGCCTCACAGCCAATGGGAGCAGTGCTTCTGAGACCCCTGCACTGGGAGGAGGGGAGAGGAGGCATGCTGCCTGCTGGGAAAGCACTAGAGGAGCCTGAGGTGGTGCCAGAGGTGCGGAGAGCGGGAGGAGAGAGCTGGAGCGTGAATGTTAAGGCAGAGGTGAGGACACCGAGAGGAGAGAGCTGGAGCCGGAGCGTTAAGGCAGAGGTGAGGAGAGAAGACCCTGCACTGGCGGGAGGGGAGAGGAGATGTGCAGCCGGGCGCAGCCAGTGTGGTGCTCGTGCCTGCACCACACACACACACACACACAGAGGGCTTCCTCTTCAGTGTTCCCTTTCCTCTTCGTGCCGGCTTGCAGAGTCAGAGTTGCTTGCCGGGGCGAGTGAGCAGCCGGGCGCTGCTTGGACGCTCGTGCCCGCACCACACACACACACACACACACACACACACAGGGCTTCCCATTCAGGGTTTATGGTGTTGCAGCGGGACGTCTGGGAGGTAAGACCCCGTCCCCTCACCCTCTTCGCCTCACGCTCATTCATGCTGGCGAACAGAGTTGCTTGCCAGGGCGAGCGACCAGCTGGGCTCTGCTTGCTTCCCAAAGTGGCGGGGCTGCAGCAGCGGCAATCGCCTGGTCGCCCATTCATTCTGGGCACGCCGCTCCATGGGAGTTGTCAGAGTGGCTGTTGTCTTTGGTCCGGCAGGCAAAGGGAGAAACTTTCTTGCGGCGGATCTGCCATCCGATGGGGGAGATCAGTCCCTCCGAGACCAAGAACTCGGTCGGGAAAGGAACAGGGGGCATCAGCCAAGGGCTTCGGTTTGTGTAGCAACAGCCCCCAAGGCTCCTTGGTTGGTTTTTTTTTGTTTTGTTTTGGTTTGGTTTTTTGACTCAAAAGCGCTGCTCTGATCCATCCTGTGGACTTTGGCCATTTCCACATTCCAGTGTTATAGCGCTATGATTCCACTTTCACCAGCCTATGGAATCCTGGGGCTTGCAGTTCAAACTGCAAACCTCAGGATTCCATAGGATGGTGAAAGTGGAATAATAGCGCTATAACAGTCTAGTGCAGAAATAGCCAGGATGACTTTCTCCTCTCGCCTTTGTTGTGTGTGGACCCTTGGTGCTTCCCACACGTACGTGTTGTGTTCTTCGCCCTGACTGTCTTGCATTCCTCGCTTTTTGTATGTTCAGCGTCCGCACTCCCTTTAAGGGAAGGAGGGAGTGAAACAAAACCCGTCTGCTTATGCCGCCGCCATCTTTCTTCTCTCCCTGTCCTTTCCTCCCTGCGCCTCGTGTAAAATGTGGGCTGTTTCGGCATTGCCTTTGGGAGTGACTGGCTTTTTGAACTGTAGAAACCCAACATTCAGAACTAGAACTACTGCCTTAATTCTGGCATTGATGGATGCTTTCTGTGCTTAAAAAGGGGGGAGGGTTACCAGTTTTTAGGCATTAGAAGTCTATCCAGAGCAGTGATTTAGGGCAGTGTTTCCAATCTATTTGATGTTGGAAATAACTAACTAACTAAATAAATAATAATAAATAAATAAATAATAACGAAAATGATTTTATAGTTGGGGGTCACCACAACATGAGGAACTGTATTAGGGGGTCACGGCATTAGGAAGGTTGAGAACCACTGCCCTACAGATACCCACACAGACAAAATTGGGTAGGTGGCCCAAAGCACCTTCCAGGAAGTTCTATATGGTTGGGGGTATGATTTTGTTTTTGAGGCCCAATTAATTTCTTTTCTTCTGCTCCTCGTGTCTTGCTTTCAAAAAGGTCCCCATGGATCTAAAAGAAGCTGAGGGAAATTGACAGAAAAGGCTCATCTTGTTCATTAGAGGAGCGGGCGAGTGTCTGAGATACCATATTCTGAGTTCCAAAGGGAATCTCTAGAAGTTCCCTAACGCAACCCTAATGTTCACACACACAAAAATGCTTTTCATATCAGAATTTGATAGGACAGGAAGAAGTCCTGGCTGACTCTCCTACCCCCAGTATAATTTGCTTAAGCCTTTTGATAACCAGTACAAATCCTCATGCCTCTCCCATCCTTAGTTGACCCTAACACTGTCTTCTTTTCATAAGTGCAATTGTGCTTCCATGCTGAAACTGTGATTACTGATCTTAACAAAATGGTTCTTCCAATTGTAGCAGTTCTTCACATAACCATGTCCCAAGCCATTTAGGGCTATAAAGGTAAGATTCAGAAGTAAGGATGGGGAAGTATATTCAAAAAAATGGTTTCTGAATATCAAGAAAACCTGATAAGAAGAATCTTGGGCAGATAAGAATCTTCCTAGTTCAGGGTCTATCTATTTAAATTTGCACATGGTTGTTTTGTGCAATAAGCAGGGCTTTCTGCATAGGAGATCATATTTTTTCACAATGCCGTTTGCTGCTATGCAGAAAGTGTTGTTTTCTGTGTAAAAAGACAATATGTGAATTTTGTGCAGAGTAAGTCTTTAACTGAGAATACTGTGTAGTTTTCAAATACTTTCTTAAAGTGTAAAGAAAAATGCTAAAATATTTCATTGCTTTCTTTGGCAAGAAAATTAGCAAAATTGTACATTATATTCAGTGGTGTTTTTCACTGAGGTCCGAAAATGGATTGGCAATCAGTACAGCTACTATTGTTGTTTTTATGTTGTTGTGTGCCTTCAAGTTGTTTCTGACTTATGGTGACCCTAAAGCAAACCTATCATGGGGCTTTCTGGGGCTTAGAGTGTGAAACATATGCAAGGTCACCCAGTGGGTTTCCATGGCCAAGCAGGGAATAAAAATCTGGTCTCCAGGGTCG
>CAOLHI010005829.1:0-53013 GCA_948474755.1 Ctenosaura bakeri | reverse complement strand
AACACCCTCATTATGTATGCACACTGTTTACAATGGACTCCCTGCCCTGAGCAGGCAACTTGGCAAGCTGAATACTCAAAATCCAAGCACTCTGCATCTGCATACTGGCTACCTCTTTGTCAATTCAGACTTAACTCAAACATGCTAAATTCTGACCTTTCCCAAAGCTTTGTCCCGTGCCTGAAACTTATTGTTCTCACCCAGTAAGGCATAGCCTGCAGTCACATTTCTCTCTATAAAAACCTCTGATTCCGAGACAATCCTCGGATTGCTCCTGAGTTCCAGACCACCTTGCTGCTGCTTTGCATGGCGAGCTTCCCCTCAGCTCCACGTGCTGAGATACATCGAACCCCAGCATCGCTCTCTATCTTCTTTCTGGGCTTCAGGAACAGGTTTCATATAACCCGAATCAACTATCCCTCTGAAAATCCTGCTATCATACTCACACCTTCATTTTCCTTAGTTATCTGTGTGCGTGTGTTGCTTACATTGTGTGCCTGTATTTAAATAAAGATCATTCATTATTTCCAACACGGTTTGCTTCTTGACTTGGCCTGACCCCGTAAACATTGGGTTACAAGATCCTGCTGCGTTACCCTGCCTCTCGTAGTGCCAACCAGAGCTCCTGACTAATTTCCACATCTTGTGTAATTGTAAGGTTATTTAGGTGTCCCTCCCGGGACCCCCAGTAAACAGGGTAACATAGATGACATATCCCCAGAAGACCTCCACTTGACAGCTATTTGAGGATGCAATAGAAGAAATGAGTAAGCCATTTACACTGTCTTCCTAGCTGTACAACAGCCACAGTATGTGTCTTTACATTCATTTGGTCATCTCCAAAGCAAGGCGTACACCAAAGGTGTTCTAGCTGTCATTAGCCTGTCTCATCAGCTGGAGTTTAGTATAGAGCTACTTGGGTTCCACAACTTGGGAGAGGATCCTTGGGAGTAGTTATGTTGAGGGTCCACCCCACCTCACCACAATGAAAATGGGGCCTCCGTAGGATCATCAACTGTAGAAACCAGAAATAGCACTGAGGTATCTTCTGGATTCCAATAGTTTCTGGAAACAGAATAAGCCCTTTACCTTCTATAACCCTTTGGATTTCAGTGATGCCTACTGATGTTTTCCTCTTGTGAATGGATATCGCTTTGGCTACTTAAATCAAGTCACTTATCATTGAATTTCTACAGGAAATGATATAGAGACCACTGCATGCCATATCGTTTTATAATCCTTTCAGTTCAGTTTATCGCCCATCTGTATTTCTGTTTTTCCTTTCCACTCCCACCAACATGAACACTCTATTGACTCTTTAAATTCCTTTTTTTTAATTAATAAGGTTAATAAGGAGCAGTTTATTTCAGATAGAGGGCACTGTTTCTCTGCAAGTACAGCAATAAATGGATAGCTACAAAGATTGGTCAGAGAATAAAGAATGAAGAATTCTTAATCTAAAATATCGCATAGTCTCATAGCATATGCAGTACATTTTTTTTTCTGCAGAAGAGAATCAGTGCATCCTTGCTGTCACCCCAGTCCTAATCAAGGAGTGTGGTCTGGAAAGATCAACTGTAAGGCACAAGTTGGGCATGCAGGTTGGGCAGGCAGGGCAGAGCCAGGAATCTCAAATACATATTGTGTCATTTGATGTTTTAATGATGAGGTATCTAAATGTCCCCTCTTGTCCACACCCATCTTACTTTAACTGCATAATTAAAGGTATATGGGTAAGAAGGAGAAGGAAGGATGGGGAAAAAAAGAATGAGAAAAGAAAAGCCAAGACAGAATTATGTGGGATATAGTTTTCCACTTTTTCACTTTATTTAAATTTGTTGCAGTTCATCCCGAATAATATCATACATAACATTTTCTCTCCATACTGGACCATGGGGGCTAGGGGGATTCCACACTTTCAGGCCTAAAGGGTTTACAGTCTAAAAGGGCCCTGGTTTTTTGTGGGTGTTGGTCTCCTACTAAGCAAACAAATCACTTCCTCATCTCTATTTTGTTCCAAGATTAACCTTTTTCTTCTTTTCCAAACTCAGCTGTTCTTCTGTTCCACAAATCCAACTCTTCTTCTTGGATCCAGACATTTCTCCCTCTCTCTTTCCCTGCTTCTTGCTGTCTTCCCAAAATGATCACAGACACTGGCTTGCCTAACAAGACAATCATAAGATAATTTCCACAAATTACAAAATTTCTTCTCTTGAAGCAGCAGACTTTCTTCACTCCTGAATTATGAATTATGAACTAGATTCCTCATTCATGAATTATTAATTATAAAAAATATTTTTAAAAAATTTCAGTGTTAATTGAAGAATCTAGTGAGTTAGAAGGAACTTCTAGGAAAAAATCTGGTGAATTAATGAATTAATGAGTTAGAATAGAGTTTCCAAACTGCGTGTTAGGACATTAGTGTGTTGACTGCAGTGTGTAGGTGTGTTGTGTGAACTTAGTGGGTGAGGGGCTGCCTCTTTTGCCACCATGGTGAACCAGGCCTGCATGGAGAGGCTGTTTCTCCTGCTGCTGCCACCACCACTGCCCTGGGCTGAGGAAGATCCTTGTGAAGGTGGGGGCTACAGGCCAGGCCCAGGTAGAGGGACTGCCTCTCCCATTGCTGCCACCCCTGGCTATGGAAGACCACAGCAAGGGTGGCAATGGTGGTGGGCCAGGCTCTTGCGGAGGGGCTGTCTCCACTTACTGAATTACTTACTGAATTACTGTGTCGCAAAATGATGCATGTCAAAAAAGTGTATCACCAACACAAAAAGTTTAGAAAGCTCTGAGTTAGAGAGTTCAATCCAAGCCCTGGGTTCATAGTTCATTTAAAATTTGTACTAGAACCCAGACCCAATTTTTCCACCACACTGACATAGGAAGGCAGCCACATTGCCACTGACACACAGGCCATTTCCGCATGAGACTGTTATAGCTCTATGATTCCACTTTCAACATCCTATGGAATCCTGGGGTTTGCAGTTTCAGGAGGGGCCAGCCAGCCCCTCCTGAAACTGCAAACCCCAGGATCCATAGGATGTTGAAAGTGGAATCATAGAGCTATAACAGTCTGATGTGGAAATGGTCACAGACACATTATGTAGCTTAGGGCTTGCTTCTATAACAGAAAAACAGATCAATGGTCTCTCCTTGTTCCTATTCAAAAGCTCTATCAAATCCTCCACATGCTAAAAGAAATTTAAGGTGAAAATAACCTTCAGTGGAAATTGGTTTAACAAGTAAGATATTTTCTGCAAATTGTTTCTTCTTTGCAGCATTCACAATAAAACCTTTTTTTTAAAAAAACACTCCTTGGATTCAATCTGTCTCCATTCAGTCTACTCTATGGGGCATTATAACAGACTCATCCGACCCGCAGGTACAGTCTTCTCTGAACCAGCCTTGTCCATTTCTTTTCATCAAAGCAATGGCTTGAGTGGAATCTGACATCAGACTCAATGCCTCTTTCTAAATGTTACAAAATGCAATTTGGACCAAACAGAGTAAATATCAATCTGATCTTTGGAAACGTTCCTTTTCACCCCCAGGGAAACTAGCAAAGGCTCCATGGGAAGTAAGTTTGACATTATTTTGTGCTATATATCCTGCCTGAGAAATGATAAAAGAACCCTGACACGGCGGGGAAGATTTGCCTTAGCTCCAGATTTTCTAAAAAGCATGAGATGTGAATATTGGAAGCTTGAAAAAAGTCAAGTGAAAAGGGAAAGAAAGAAAGATTAACAGCTCAATCCTATGCATGTCAACCCAGAAGCAAGTCCTATCGAATTCAGTAGGGCTAGAAAAATTTCTTTATGAAGAAAAAGTATATTTATCCAAGGAAAGAAGAGGTAAGTGGTATTAATATGATAGTGTGTGCAAAATTATGCATGATATGGAGGCATAGGGAAAAGAATGTTATCATTCCATGAAGCTGAATGGTGGGACATCCAGGACAGAAAAAAGAAGTTGCATTTGAAAACAGTGGGAAGGAGAATGAATTTTCTGAGAAATTACAATAGCATGTGTATTTCTATACTGCTTATCAGCTAAGTGATCTCTAAGTGGTTTACAATGTGTTAGCTAATTGCCCCCAACAAGCTGGCTACTCATTTTACCAACCTGCAGAAGGATGGAAGGCCAAGTCAACCTGGAGCCCAGCAGGATCAACCTCACAACCTTGTGGCTGCAGTACTGGCATTTAACCACTGCGCCACCAGGGTTCTAGTTATCAGAATGCAGGGCTGTGGGGGTTCTTGGCTTACCTTTTGAAATAAAATGGTTGAGCTGACTTGGGAGCCTTTTTGGCTGAAGGACAAGGTACAAATATTTTAAATAAAATAAAATAAAAGGTAAATTGAGCTGTGTTTGTGCTCTTACTTTTGCAATTTGTGCTCCATTCACCTTTAGTGTTCAGATTCCCTGCCTTCCTAACACATGATACATGGTAGTACCTGTGCCAGTACAGTGGGGGAATCCATTCCAGGTTTTACTCTGAACATTAAAGGATTAACACGAGGTGCTGAACCTAGTTTGGTGCAAGGACTCAACACTCTGTACAGCTTCTTTAAAGTAAGGGTTAAAATTTTAAGTAGATTCGCCAACCCAACAACATGGAAGCCACTAGCTGTCAGATCTTCCTGACAAGCCCTTTAGACTAGAAAACATAACTGCATGATATCCTCCCTTGAGATGTTCAACCGCTCCTGCCTGTTGAGTTTTCAGGGAAAAGGAATTCTCAAAATTGTCACACAGGCAACAATCTAAAGCAGTGGTTCTCAACCTTTCATTTAGGTCTCATAAACCACTCTGCTAAAGAAACTGGGTCCAACTACGATAGAATGGAAAAACTCCAAGAATAAAAATTAAATTTTAGCACATATTTTGTTATTTTTTCTATCATTTATGGTAAGTTTTAAGGACACTGAAAATGGTTATACTATTGTGAAGATCAAGTGCTAACAGACAATAATAATAATAATTGTATTAGTAGCTGCAAGTTGCAGTAACATGGTTGAGTATAAAATTTACTGCTACAAGATCTATAAAACACAAAGATAACAGATAGAAAGATTTCAGCGGTGTTGTTGGGATTGAATTGGTTTGTAATTGAAACACAAACAAAATTAATAACTCCATAATATTTCTTTATGTGAACCTTCTGTCCCATCTAGACAACTTCTGAATTCCACTGATGATAAATGTGCCACTGGTAGAAAAACACCTTTCTAAAGTAACATGATGATGTTATACTGAAGAGGCCAAGCATATTTTGTACTATAAAGTGCTAGACAGTCTTCAACATGTCTTTGGCCCTTTCTGCAGGATGGCAGTGTCTCAGCATGGAGATGTGAGAGGAGTGGGAGCATGACAATGCTTACGCATGATGTCGGCGCAGACCTGCCCTTCTTGTGTCATGAGAATCTCCAACAATGATCTCCAATCATGCAAACCTTCCATCGCAGTCAGCCATGCAGAAGGCATAGAAGTGCAATCATGCACTGCCTTCCCCACTACATTATAAGAAGAAGGCTGGCTGCAGTGTAGGAGGACAGGGAGGAAAGGCGCAAAGACTTACAAAGACCCTTTCCTTCTACGGGCAGCTGCTCATGTGCAGATGGAAGTGTTGGGGACATGCTCCCATCCTGGCAGAGGCAGTACTAAGATGATGCCCAGACAATGACAGAGCAAGGTACGGTGTGCAAAGGGCCTTTATTTTACACAAGTCCTTATTATATTAACTGGCATTTCTATTGACTTTAATAACACCCTGCTCCTCTTGTTCAATAGAAGAAATCAGAAGGACTTTCAAAATCCAAACAATTATGAGAAACAAATGGAAGAAACTTGATATAAAAGCTGTTCTGATTTCAGTTTGCAAAAGCATTTAACATTTCGCATTTAAAACCTGCATCCTCTCTGGTAATTGACCATTAAAATGATGGAAATGTTGAAAGTTTGCAACATTTCCTGAAGGACTTGTTGATGTGTTAAGAGCATTTAAGACAGCTGTTATTTTTTATCAGTCATAAACAGCAAGTATCAAGTATTTTCCCCTCAGCGTTCTTTAAAGCACTGAAGAGTAGGACTATCTGTGTACATTTTCTGAATTATTGTAAAATTAAATTCTCATGTGCCTTCTGTAGAACCAAACCTTACTTAGCTATAATTACATTACTGCACTTTTTTTATTATCAAGCAATCCAGCTACTGTGGTATTTTTTAATTTAAATATTGTTTAAGCCACTTTCTGGCTTTCAGAATGATAAGCAGTAATTGGTTTCCTTAGATGAGCCCTGGAATCTAGCGGGTGGATAATTAGATCAGTATGTGAAAATTAAAGGTATAAAGGACTCTCGTATAGAAATATTCCCCATGGACTTCAGGTAATGCTGTTATTTTCACCTTTATGCTTCTTGCCTTTCCTCTTTTTGATTTGTATTATGATTCCCAAGCAGCAGAAAAACAAGGCCTCCCCACTGTTGGCACACTGCAGAGGAAAATAACAGAGACATAATTTAGCATAAATATAATCTGAATTTATGTATCCAGAACACATGCTTCGTTTGTCATTTTCTCATACACATTTTGAAGACTTTTTCAGAAAGGGACAACATATAATGCTTACTCTTGCCTGAAAAACAATTCAGTATTACTACTCCTGCTATTACTACTTGTTCTTGTTGAATATTTTTATCCTGCCCATTCTCACAGGAATTCAGGATGCTGTACAGAATTTCCCCTACAGGCTGAGTAACAGAGAGTATATGCAGGTAGTCAGAGATCTCATTTAAGGAGCAAAGTCACCAATGGCTTAGAGAACCAATCTAAAGGTTTTATTAAAGGAACCATCCTAAGATAGGAAAGTGACTCAAGGTGCTAATGTAACCTAACTTATTTCTGAGGAATAGCTGAGAGAGAACTAGTGAAAAGTCAACAGGTTGACGAACATCCCTGAGTGTATCAGGTTACATCACAAAGGGGTAAAGATAGATAGGTGCAAGGTAAGACAGGTAGATAAGATAGGTAAGATAGGTAGATAAGAAGGGAGGGCACTTTGAGTCACTCAAGTTATCCAGCCCTATTACTATTGCCCTCTCTGAGGCATTCTTGACTCATCAGTGCTAAGTGTCATTCCACTTCTTACACTGAGGCCCATGGTATGCTAAGACTGGACTTCAGTCTGGGGCCCCACAATCCAGGGACTCCAACATGACCAACCAGAGATAAGTGAGTGATGGGGCAGCAATGAACAGATTCAATATCACCTAGTCCAGCAAGTCGGTGAATGGGTGGTGGGCATGTCACCTGGTTGACTTTTCATGTAAGTGTGTCCACATAAAGTCAGCAAAAGCAAACTCGCTTTTTGTCTATAGCCATGATATGAATTTTAAATGTGAAATTGCACATATTCAGAGTATTTATTTTCTTTCCGTTTTTTTTTCCTTTTCTTTCAAGATCAGATTTGGTTAAGCATTTTGTTCTGCTTTGTTTGTTCAGGCATGCCAGAAATATAGATGCAAGCAAGATAAGAAAGAAAAATGAATGGCTAGGGATGAGAGAGAAAGAATGTTAATTGTTTGCTTCACAACTGAAGTCATACACATGGCTGTCTAAAGTTGGGTGGGGGAACATTCAGTCCAGATTCTAACATTACCTAAGCAGTGGTGAATGGGTGGAAGGCAAAATGGGTGATGGGGCCATGGGCATTCAGGTAAAAGCCACCTCAGACATTCCCACATATCCATTGGATCTGGTTGCAGAGTTCCTGAAACTTGGAACTTTGATAAGGCAGAGCTCTGGATCATGGGAGCTCTGTTTCCACATGAACAAAGTTATAATGTCTCCCTCAGATCTTCATGATCAAGATAGAAAGGTCTAGTTGACTTCTGGGTGCTTCAGGACATTTCAGGCAAGTCTACATACATGTTCACATCACCAGTTTTATGCCTCTATGCGTGAATGGCTGAACATGGCTCCGGCCAGACCACTGTGGAGACTTAGTGACTGGACTAAAGTTATCATGTGGTGATTTTCATCCCTGAGTGAGGATTTGAACGTAAACGTCTCCAGCATAATTGCAGTATCCTAGCTACTTGTGATTTACAAATAACACTTGTCTTTTCAAAATACTTTTTCCTTCAGTCTTAACACAAGAAAATATACATTCCTTGTTCAGTCTCTGGCATATCTAATTAAAATGGTTCATTAGATGGGAAAGACTTTGCCTGAGTTCCTAAAGATTAGACAACCATCATTCATCAGAGGAGAAAACACCAAGCCAGACAGTCCACTGTTAGACTTTTTTGTATATCTATTTAAGTACCTAGATTGGGTTCTAGCCTATGGGAAAACATTTGCTACTTACCATTTGTGTACACATTTATTTCCTCTTGGATTTGAAGCTAGAACTGTAACCTTTTTAGTGCTCTCCTTTTTCCAAATGGAACTTTAGGAATATTAAATAATGTCTAATTTACAAAACAGTAGACATCTTTTCAGGCTACTATTCTACCATTACTATTTAACAACACAAGGTGGCTGCAAGCATTTATTGTCCCCTGGGCCACAATTCTTTTTGGTGCAGGACCAGTCAATAATTTTATTGTCTGAGGGAGAGTAAGAAATTGTGCCCTTCATTCACCCATGAACATAGTATCCAAAGCCAACCCAAATTATGTTGGCCTCTAAGGAAGAAAATCCTACAAATAGCTCTCCCAGATATGGCAGTTAAATAACAAATAAAATAAATAACAATTTGCTACTCTGTCATGATATCCAAGATTTGCTGCCTGAGGCAGGTGTCTCTCTCTGTCTTATGGCTGTGTAGACAATGCCTTGCTGGATTGTTACATATCATCCCCTTAAGACAATGACTGCATCACCTGACCCAATAGTGTACAGTCCTCCCTCCACATTTGTGAATTTGATCTTTGTGAATTTGATCATTCTCAAGGCACATGCTTGCCTCCCCCTTGCATTTTCCTCCTCCCCTTCCCTTGCATTCCCCATCCCAGACTTGCAAGGCTTGTGTTTAAAACAGTTTTTTTTTTCTTTTGGGTGAGCAAAGCCCCTTCCACTGCTGGAGGCATGCCCTATGTCCTCTGTGCCATGTGGCTGCACATTCCGCCATGCAATGGCTGCTGATTGGTTATGTGCTTTCTTTGCTCCTGCCCCTCCTTTCTAAAGATGGCAACTGGAAGTAGCTTCAGCCACAGAACTCTGCTATTTCTTATCTGAGGGGAAAATACTGGTAAACTATTTGCCATGTCTTTTTTCTCTCCCCCTCCCCCCACAACAGTGGGACCAGAGCAAAGGAATGGGAGGGGGTAAGCTTTGGTGGGGGGAGAAGGATCATGGGTGGGGAGATATTTGCATTTTTTCCACTTTTGCAGAAGTTCTGCACCCCAAGCCCTCACAAATGCAGAGGGGCTACTGTACAAGTACTATAACTTCTATATCCAACTCAGTGAGCTCTGAAAACTGAATTTCCTGTTTACTTATGGGCTAGGAACTTGCTTGTAACTGCTGACATTGGCACGCATGAAAGCCCACTTTTAAAAATTGGTACAGCTGGAAATGATGACTTTGGTAGCTCTCAGGGTGATGTTAACTCACATATTGATTGTTTATTAAAAAGCTTTTATCCATAAGAAAAGATAAGGCTTATGAAATGCAGCTAATCATTTACAGTGCATTAATGGAAAGCGCTAATGTGTAATATTATTAGTGAAGCAATTTTTTAGGGCCTGCCAATCACCAGAATACTACAATACCATTAAAGTATCCCCAAGAGATTATCCCTTCCCCTTGAATCTCTTCTTGAAAGGACAACATCAAGTGAGACAAGACAAGTAGCAAAATATATAGCATGGGAAATAGGGATTTGTGAGGAACCTAATTCAGTCTGAGGATCAACTGGCTTGCCTTGGTCTGCATTTCCCTAACTGTCTATAGGATGAATGTTATTCATATATTCATGTTCAAGAGGTGTGTAGGTGTGGGCACAGAACAAAAAAGTAAGGAAGATAATTATTTCATACCAAATGATAACAAAAAAGAGATTTCATTTTTCTTTTCTCCATATCACATTTCACATGGAAACATTTCTTCAGTGGATTTTTTAAAATGCTCTTTGAAAGTGTGTATTAGAATAATAGCATTAGCAGTAGTAATTGTTGTTGTCATGATGAAGATAATGGCTTTGGAGTGAGTGGTGGTTCTAAGAGCCACAGTGGACCTCCTGTAGGGCTATAGGTTGCTCACAAAGTTAATTCCCACTCATAATATGTGGCTTATACCATAAAAACATAGTGTGTACCATGATTTCTATCACCAAAGATGGATAAATCCATTAGTGGTAATGATTATCTGCAGCAGTATGCAATACCGTGTAGTTTTAAAATATGAATCAGACATTTTTGTTCATACATGATAGTGTAAATGAGAAAAGCTGAAAAAACTGTAATGTTGGCCACTCTAATGGCATCATAAAATGTAAGCAACATGACAAAATGGTTACCACACGACAAACCAATCCCTGGATGTATAATTTTTTAAAAACTAGAAAGAAATGTTGCCACCATCTTTGATACTGATCCCTGGATGTACATTTTTTTAAAAAAAACTAGAAAGCAATGTTGCCTCCATACCTGATACTGATGGGCTAATTTCTCATTTTTAGCCCATAAATTACTTGTAGAATAAGTTATTAACTCTTTGTCATGGGGAAAAATCACAGTTTTCTCTGAACCTTTTAAAGCATGTAACTTGAGTAAAACCACGGAAAATATGACATCTATGCTCATGCGTAGAATGCTTTTTCTAAATATCTAAAGTACATACAGGGTTTCTTTATATTGCTATTTGTTGTTGCATTTTTAACCCTTCTGTCCACCTGAACAAAACATATAACTCAAGGTTGTAAATAGGAATCACTAGCACAACTTAAACAGCACAGTCATTAAAGTCATTATCTCCATCACTCTTAAAACAGTTTATAAAGCCAGACTGAAAATACAGAGCTTTGTATCCTTTATTTAAAAAGGAAAAAGAATAATAACTGATTGCAGATCTGAAGGAGAATGTATTCCATTGTATCAATGCAATACCATATTCAACCCCTTAAATAATGTTCACTTAGAAAGTCCATGTGTTCTGTGATACAGAGGAGAGCTCTGTGTTTGAAGATCTGCCTCTGCAGGACTGGCTAATCCAAATTTCGCTTAAATGTAAAGAATTCTTAAAAAGAGTAGAGGGGCTCTGAAGTTGCCCATCAAGAGAACAATAGCAGAGCAGAGATCCTTTCACACTAAACAATTATAAAAGTTTGATGCCACTGTTACGGCTATGGCATCAACCAGTAGAATCCTAGCATTTGTACTGTTGTGAATCAGTAGATTTCTGTGGTAATGAAATCTAACAACCTCAGAAAACTACAAATCCTGGGAATCTGTAGGATGCAACCATAGCTATTAATGTGGTATTAAAATGCTGTAATTGTTTAGTAGGAAAAAGATCCAGCAGTGTCCTGTATTTCTCTTTAAATGATAAGCACTAATTGTAAATATCAATTAGCATGCAAATATTGTCCTCTTTTGTCACCTTTCCCCTGTGTACATGAGGCATTTTGTCTTTTTTGATGATGGCTGAGCATTCTCCTATGCTTATCTGCAAAACAGATGTCCTGGTGAGGTCAGTAGATAAACACTCTCTCATAGGCCATAAATGCACACTTACTTTGGGTATCCTATATAATATCCCAAGCAACTCTGTGAGAGAGGAATGGCATGCTAAAAAGAACATAAAGTTGCCACTCCAAATGACAAAATTTCTACCATCCTGCTTTATAATATCTTGTTCATATCCTCCAAACTCTATTACATGTGTTTCTTTGCCCCTGCCTATTATGTGGAGTGGGGACCAGGTCATAGGGATGAGTAAATCAGTATGTGCCATTTTATGGTCATCCAAAATTTTGTTCTCTTCTGTGTCTTCATCAACCTGCTTTTTTAATGCACAAAACTACATTTACATACTTTTTCTTTTCTTTTTTTAGAAGATGCATTTCTAAACTCTTATTCTGTGATGATTTGGAGGTGACAGTAGAGTTTCAGTATCCAAAGAAATATAAAAAGAAATGGATTGCTAAGTCCTGATCTTCATTTCATCCCAAGTCAGGGCAGTTTGCACTGGAACCTGTAGACACCGCTTTCACCAACCATCACATTGTTCAGGTTCTTCTTTCCTTTGTCAGATAGGTGTTAACATGTAAATGAAGCAGGGAACCTCCAGCCCCTTCATTTTCCCAAGGCCTTACCTCTGAAGGTTAGAGCAAAAGGAAGTCAGAAATGGCTTCAGTGCTTCTCTTCTTAAAAAAAGGGTGAACAACTTTTGAAGGTCCAGAAATAATGGCTGTCTTCACTCAGATGCTGGTAGGCTAATTCCTACATGGGCCTATATTAGACTCAAAAAGGCCTTTCTAAGAAACAGTGAGTCGTGTTCATCTGGTTGATAAAATGAAAAAACAATACAAAAAATGATTTGCAATTATGGGGCAGGTTTGGGGATGTTGATCTTAAGGGAATGAGCCCCACATTTGAGATCCTGCAGATTATAGGTTGTACTTTGTCCACCCCCCCCCCACAAAAAAAGCTACAACTGTTTTTTTCCGGTGTAGTGGAAATCTGTTCTTCAGAGAGAGAGAGAAAGCAATCCTGAAAGCTGGCAGTCTCATTCCCCCTAAGTCATATAGGTAACTTTTGCCTCTCCTAAGCATCAACACCATTGCTTTATCTGAATTCAATTTCAATTTATTTACCCTTGAGTAGGATGTTTTATTTTGTCTGGAAAACAACAACAACAATGAAGTCACTAGGAAATGAACTATCCTGCCTTGAGTCCCTGTTCTGGCCACAGTTCAGGTGAGAGGGATGATTAAACAAACCAATAAATCTTATTCCTGTCCAAATGCATCAGGCCCTGACACTCATCTTCAATTATTCTAGCCTGAATTCTGGGCTGCAAAATCTTTGGCAGTCTGAGACTTAACTAGTTTTTGCCTTCTAAGAGGATCAGTGTATTCAAAGGTTTAGTGCACATAGTAAATGAACAACAGCGATTTCCAATGGGCAGTAGAAAGGTTTGTGTGGAGGAAGCTATGTTACAATCAATTCAGAGAAATATAGGAAAGAACGCAAAGTCCATTTAACTAATTTCCTCCCTCCCCTCCCCTCTCCTCTCCTTCCTTCCCTCCATGAGATCATGAAAGTACCACCTCTGTTTAGAGCTTCCTTGAAACCCAGCATTATTAGAGAAATAATTGATTTTCCAAAGAATGCTATCCTTTTATTGACATTGAAGACTAATAATTATACTAATAAGGAGCCCTGGTGGCGCAGTGGTTAAATGCTAGTACTGCAACCACAAGGTTGTGAGTTCGATCCTGCCCAGCTCCAAGGTTGACTCTGCCTTCCATCCTTCCGCAGGTCGGTAAAATGAGTACGCAACTTGTTGGGGGCAATTAGCTAAAATACATTGTAAACCGCTTAGATAACACTCAGTTGATAAGCGGTATAGAAATAAATGCTATTGCTATTGACACAGAGATATCTAGGGGACTTCTGATGGTATTGAAGAATTGCTAAATATGTTGTTTCATGCTTTCCATTTCCCCAAAATGCAAAATTCAGGTTGTCTTCTCTTTTCGTGCTAGTCACTACATTCAACCTGCAAAACTCTTTCCTTTGGCACCTGAGTGAGCATTTGATTGTCAACTCAGATGTTAGATGGAATATATATTTCCTGCAATTAGCATGTTTTCCATCTCACAATAGAGCTTACTCAGAGATATGTGCATCTGCAATCAGTAGATTAAGCCCATATTTATCTTCAAATGGCCAGTCATAAAACATAACATACTGAATCCAAGATAAGCAATTGAGGAATATTATACCTTATGACAAAGAGATATCTTTCATGACTTGAGGTAATAGCTCTCTAAATATATGTTGAACAAATCATCTAATTTCATCTTCAGTTTCCAGTGGCTTGTAGTCACCAGCTATAGAAGCCTGTTCACAGAGTTCCTTCTACAGAAAGCTATAAAATACTTAGAGAAATAAAATTTTGAGTGTCCAAAGAACAAACCAAGGGGGAAGTGGGAGAGAAGACTCATACATCGCCAAAAAAAAAAAAAAAAGCATCATTATTACATCATTTTGATTATCATAAAGTAGACAGAAGGTAAAGTTTGCATAAAATTTCCATATGCAAATCTTTATGTATGCATATATATTTACAAATGTTTGTATATGTGTATGTGTGCCTTCAAGTTATCTCTTGGCTTATGGCAACCCCAGAATTTCATACAGTTTTCTTAGTCAAGGAACACTCAGCAGCTTTTCTAGTTCCTTCCCCTGAAATAAAATAAAATAAAATAAAATAAAATAAATAAATAAATAAATAAATAAATAAATAAATAAATAAATGATTTTATTTGTTACCCACCTATCCCCAAAGCTCGAGGTGGGGGACCAGAATAGATGGAGTTAAAATCATAGTTAAAATATACATAAAACAATTAATACAAATATACTATAATTAAAATATATCATAGTTAAAAGTACAATTAAAATACAGTTAAAAGTACAATGAAAATTACAATTAAAAGCACAAATAAAACTAGACTGGGCAGGCCTGTTGGAAAAGATAAGTCTTTAGTACTTTTTAAAATTCATCCAGCATATTTTGTTGCAAAATATCTTTCTGCAGGTCATTCCACGGTCTAGGGGTGGTCCATGAGAAGATCCTCTGGGTGATTCTTGCCAGTCTTGTTTTAGGCAGTTTAAGTGAATGGGCCTCAGAGAACCTGAGTGTACGGGGCGGATTGTATGGACCGAAACCATGCAACCTACAGTACTTGGTATTCATTGGCAGCCTCCCATCCCAGTTTTAAGCAGTCCTGATCCTGCTTAGCTTCCAAGATCAGATGGGATCCATTGCCTTTAGAGTATTCAGCTATTAGAGTGCAATTTAAACTGGAACAGAGTACAGTTGACCACAATGGAGATAGTTGTGTGTGCCTGTTCAGTCTCCTGTTTTCTGAGGGAAATCAAGGCTCCTGCACTTCATTTGTCAGGTTTTTGCATCAGTAAAATAGTCATTGATTGGATAGCCTTTCAAACAGTTGACTAATCTTAGTAAAATGGGTCATATAGCCACAGCAGCACTAAGTCAGTTACATTGTTTACTTCATCTCTAGTAAAACGTGTTCTTTGTCTATAATTAGGAACATGTTACAGAATGGGTTCAATCAAACTGTAGCATTCACTGTGCTGCAACTCACTGAATGTAACTATGGAAGGATTTATATTGTATAAAATACCTCAAAAACACATTTTTCCCCCTAGGAGAAGTGTGCAGAGCAATGGGTAACTGTCTCTCCCTCTCCAAGATATATATATATATATATATATATATATATATACACATACACACATACAGAGAATGATACATTATGTGCCTATAATAGCATTGTTTCTATTGGAAGGTCCATATACCTCAAAATGGCTATGTAGCCAATAGAAGAAAGTGCAGTAATCAAAGCCATAGAATAGCAGACTTGTCAAACAGGTTCAATAAGAAAAGAAAACAAGAAACTTCCCTTGAACTCTTGATTTTAGGTAGAGGGTAGGGACTTTGTCTTTGCATATATTTTGGAAGAGAAAAAGAGGACTTGGAACTTTTCATTTAAAGTAATAAATAGACAAGAAGACTGTTCAGTTTTGAACATGATCATTCCTATAGTTGGTTCAGGAGAATTGCCTGTTTGGAGATGATGCCTAATGCTTTGAATCATGGCAAAGCAAACAGTTTCTATAGTCTCAATTCCATTATTTTCTTCCATTCCCACCCAAACAAGAAATAGTCACCATCAACAGTCATTGAGAAATCATCTCCAGCTAGCACATTGTTTAAGTGTATTGAAAAGAGGTCATTTTTGGCAACAATATCTGTCATACTCAGCAGACTTTCTAGAAAATCATTTCAGTTACTCTCTTCTTTCAGTAGCCCAAATGAAGTTAGAATCAGGCCTATGACCTTGAGAATGTTGCCATCTTCTGCTTTAATCTGATTGTATCACACACCTGACAACTGTGCATCTCTCACTTGGAATGAGATAGTGCTATGGAGCTGGTAAGGAAAAATGCTGATTTTTTTTGGGAGGGGCAGGGTGACTTGTCAAACCCAAGACGGAAAAGAGTGGAAAAATCCACTGTTTTCTACAGGGTACAATTTCATACTGATATTATTGTTCACATTTGCAGTGTTTGGCTGCATTTAACTGCCTCTCCTCTGTGGTTTGGTGAAATATTGTAAAAACTGTATCCACGAATTACAGCAGAAAGCGATTTCTCACTACATACATGTTTGTCAAGTAAGTATATAAGCAACATTACTTCTCATTTCTGCACGATAACTTCCTGAAATACAGTTTGCTGTAACATAGCATCATCCTGGGGGCATTGTGGAAAAACCTATCTCCTTCACTTACCATGATTTTTTTTTTCACCCATCAATACATCCAAAATGATGCTACATCACAAAGTAGCACCAAGACAGAAATAAAGAATAATAAGGAATATTTTCATCTTTGATGATAGAACTTTAAGACTCTCTTTCAAAAGAATGGCCAATCAGTATGAAATTTTTCACTCTTGAGAGTATCGTTTCTTGTAAGATTTGTGTAAGCCCTATGAGGAAAAAAGTTCTGCAGAGAAACATCTTCTTTGCAAAGTGTTTTTTCTTCAAAAGCCAAAGTTTTTTTGCAAATGAATTTCCAGAAAAAATCCTAAAATCCAAAAAATAAATAAATAAAAAATCTGTAAAATGTGTAAAGAATCTTGCAGTGTTGCTCAGTGGAGAGAAAACCTTTGAAATCATTTGTTACTGCATGCAACAATAAAATAAACAAAGATTTTAATGTCTAAATCTTTCCCTGAAGGAAAAAAACTATTGTCACTTGTCTAGCCAAATTTCTCCTCAAAAGGTCAATGTTTTTCTCCTGTCTCATTTACAGATTACAAAATACCCTCTGCTTTGTGTTCTGTTAAAGAAGAGTTTATTTTCCACGCAACACTAATAAATTAGAAATTTATTATGAAATTTGTAGTCTCACCATTGCCCCAGTATGTCATGGCATCTGTGTTTAGAAATATGACCACAGAGAGACCTCAGCTTTCCCATCACAAAATTCTCAACGGAGAAACAGAAACAGAGAAACTGAAAGGATTAAATGTGATATGATTTATCCGTTTCCTTTTGCATGCTCAGGGCTGAGAGGTGTAGTGCACGGAATAAACCAGGCCACACACTGAAGCAGGATGAAAATAGGTCACAACTTTATTGGTTATAGCAAAAACAAGGTTGGATTGTGCATAGGTCTGGATCCCAGAATTGGCCAACCTGCCTGTTGACCGATGAGACCAAAAACCCGAAGCCAGGACCGCCTGAAGTCAGGTCCGAACTACCTGACTCCCCAGTAGTGATGCAGACACCCAATACATGCCATGTGTCCACTGCCCACTCTGCCCTCCTGGCAACCACCTCCATACCCAGGCCTCAGTGACCTGGGGATATAGCAGACTTGGATCCAGGACCCATGCCAATCACTAAAAAGAAAAAGAAAAAAGAAAAGAAAAGAAAGAAAGAAAGAAAGAAAAGTGGACAATGGAATGTTCCCACCTTCTGCCAACCCTGACAAGCTGTACCCAATAACAAACACCATGACCCGCAGGGACACTGCTTGCTCTCACAGGAAGGGACAAAGGGACCATATCCTCCTGAAGCCCCCCAGAGACCAAGCATATTCACCAGAAACCACTAGCTCGATGGGGGGAAAGCCATGACTTCTTCATCGCCCCCTTTGCTGCCATCCAATTCACAGGAACTTCCTGCTGCTGCTTCTCCAGCTCCTGACTCTTACTCCAACTACCACCACACTGCTGTTAGCTTCATGTGCTGCTGAGCATCACTCCTTCCACCCATAATTTATTCCCCCAATGATTCTGCACCACTCTCGGCAGGCCTATCGCTTGAAGCAGAAAAGACACATAACTCCCTCATACCTCCAGACCTGACCATATGTAGTTCATAAATACACTAGATATCCATCTCCCAATATGCATAATGGACTCAGGAGGGACCACACGCATGGTTGCCTCCATGGCCACTCCAATGAGAAATGAGTGGCTACATACTCCGCAGCTAAGCTGGAGATGCCTGATCACCTTCTAGGGACCACAACGAATTGGAAAGTAGGGAACCATTGGTGTGCATGAAGAGGTATCTAGCCCTCGCAGGGCACAAAGCCAAGAAAGTCAAAGTCCTGACTGGGCATGGGCCATACCTGCAATTGCCTGTAACCAAATGGCAGCACACTGGCCCAGTTGGTCCTGCATTGAGCTATGGATAGTGATGCTGACTGACTCCTCCCGCAGGGATTTGTCTCCAACCTGCAGTGTGAAACTGGAGAAGCCCAAATTGGAACCAGCTCCCCAGCCCTGGTCCCCAGCCCCAAGGCTTTGTAAAAAGCAACAGTAAAGGCTGCATAGAACAACCTGCCTTCCCCTCTAGAAGAGCAAATGGCAGGTAGGGAATGGAAATTAGATGGAGTAGTAGGAATGTGGTGGTTCTGTTGCTGGGAGCCATTCTTCTCCACCCCAGTCTTGCCTTCTTGATGAGAAATGCAGCACAGCACATTACTAAGGAATGAAATATCCCCAGATGCAAAGCCATGAATCTGGGGGCTAAAAACTGCAAAACTGCAAAATATGGTGCACAGCCACTGGCCACCCCTGGCCCTCCCTGTACTGCTCATCGAAGGCCAAACTTGGTCACAGCTCCTGAATAAGACTGCAATGTGGCAGATGTAACCAGTAATACTTCCTGCATCACAGATCACTTCCAAGGTTCCAAAGCTCTTCCAGAAATGCTGCTGGCTGATGATCTGTCTCTGGTGTGAGCAAACAAAATCCTGTCCACCTGAAATCAAGATAGGGACTCTGCAATCCCATAGTCCAGACCAGGAACATAATAGGCTGTAAAGGTTACATTAGCAGAGACACACCAAGACCAGTTTGTGAACCAACTACATGACCCTCTCAGGCTTGGAAGATTGCTGGTTGATGACAGTGTCCACAGTCTGACTGTCACACCAAAACCGGATCTTCTTATCCTGAAAGTGGTTGGTTCAGAGAGCAACTGCAACCACTATGGGAAATATTTCAAAAAAGTGAGATTGCAAGCAATGGCATCCTGAAGCCATGCATATGGCCACCACTGGGCATACTAGTACCCATTGGAGTAATCCTCAAACCCAGCACCCCCTTGGTTCTGACACAGTCTGCTAGAGAGGGATCTCTCTGTACTCCTCCAGGTATCTGGCCCAAACTGCAAGGTCCTCCTAACAACCCTGGTAATGTGGATTCTGTGGTGAGGTGTCTTGGTACCAGCTGATCATGGCTAAAAGGCACAGAAGGCTCTGCCTGGCAAATTACCTGCAGGGGAAATTGAGGTGACCAAGCAGGACCTGCACTTCCTTAAGGGTGGCCTTTTAGTAGACCAACAAAAGCACCAGCTGCTCTTTGAGTGGTTGCAACTTGTTCCCAGGCAGGAAAGAAACCTTCCCACACGGAATCCAGCCCGATACCGAGGTAGACCAGAGTGCTGGCCAGGCCCTCAGTCTTACCCCGTGTGAGTAGGACTCCTAATTCCACAGCCAATTCTTGAAAAGTCCCAGCACACACCCTGGAATCTTCCCCCCACCACTATGAAGAAGTCATTGACGTAGTAGGTAACAAAGAGGGAAGAAGCCCTGACCTTGACAGCCCCCACTAAAATTATGCTGACAGTGAATGAGCATGAACCCACCAGGTGCTTTTTTGGGAACCACGCACAGCAGGGAAACCCATGGGTTGCAGAAAGGGGTTACGGGGGAATGGTACCACTACCCTCCCTACCCTGATCTCCTATCTATCTAGTAAATGACTCCTGGATGTTCCCAGGCAGATGTAAAATTGCCTGACTCAGGTGCTACCCTGCTGCCCTGGGTAGGGATCCTGAACCCATAGCAGAATCCTTGATGGATAAAGTTGGCAGCTATGGAGTTGAGGTGCTGCTCCAACAAGTGGAGAAGGGCTGCCAAACCAGATAGGAGTGTGGACCCAAGGCTGCCCCAGATTAGAAGGCCCACCTCCAGTACTACGCACTCCCACTGGTCCTGACACCACCAGTGTGATCGCCATTATCACTCTAGAGCTGGTTGTCCCACCAAGGCGTGCTGCCCAAAAGGGCTGCTGGCCACTAGCAGAACAGGGGCAAGACAGTTCTGGGTGTGGCCCGAGACAGATCTCACAAAGGTGCTCAAACTTAAAATAAGCCCACTGACATTTACCAATGTTGAATTCCCAACACACATTCTTACTGGAATTTCTCCTACTTGCCCAACAAAAAGGTTTGGAACCTTTGTTCCTGCTCAAAATGTGAGAGCCCACCAGGACCAACCAAAGCTTGTCATAGATGAGGTCCCAGCAAGCATGCTTGCTCTTGGAGACCTTCTTGTTGAAGACAACATAGGTTCTATGACTGCTGCATCTCCCGCCAAAGCCTGGGCCCTAAGAACATTGCCTAAGTGGCTGGAGAGATGCCAGCCCCTGTCAGGGTACGCTGCCTGGATCACCCCCATGAACACAATGTAACTCACCAACCAATGTTGAACAAGTGTTCCACCTCACTATTTTTCCTTCCGACTTCCTCTTCATACCCCCCCCAGGACCTGTCCTTCTTCCCTTTCACACTTGAATAGCAAGAAAAAATTATGTAGTAACCATTGAAGATCCACTCCCTGGTACACTTGTCCAGGTGAAAGCCAGGTGGGTCCTCATGATCCCCAAATGTGTGAAGATGGGCAAATAAGAAAGCCCCGTCATCCCCTGCCTAGGCCAAGTGGGGACCCCAGGACAAGAGTTTCCTGTGGACTACCTCTTGATGGCCCAAGCCAGGAGGCCTGGATCATAGCTGCCACCCTGTAGTGCTACTGCCTGGCTAGGTCCCCTACCAACAACAATTCCCCTGAGGATCCATCGCTATCTGAATCCTCCCTGCTGGTGTGCCTCCTCCTTCTCTTGCTCTTAGCTTTCTTCCTGAACCTGCTGGTTCTCTCCTTCCTGTCTGACACCTCCTCCATGTCTGAGGTGCACAATGAGCTGCTGCTGGATAGAGATCTAATGTCATGACACCTCCTGGTCCTTCTAGCTGGGCAGTGCTGCCCAAATGTCCCTCTGCCTGCTGCTCCTGGCTTGTCGTTAGCTCCACCACCCATGACTCCAGCCTTTCCACCTTCTCTGCCAGCTTCTCCAATGTTGAGGAGAGACCTTCCAAGATTGCTGCTCTGTCCCATTCACCGCTCCACCAAACTGCCTGTGAGGAGTCTGTGGTAGGTGCCTGCTTTCCTCCTGAGGCTGGTGCCAGCTCAGGCTGTGACTTATGTGGTTTTCCTGCTTGCCTGGATGTTTTGGGGTCCTGGCATATAGACACACTCTGCTCCTTCTTGGCTGGCCTAGTTACTCCTCCCTGGGGAGGGAGAGTAGATACGAGAGGAAGTGATATCAGCTCTTCTTCTTTTTTTTTGAGGGGGGGACTCCCAACCTGATTCAGCTCAACACAGCCTGGCCAACCAGCTTCTTGTGCATCTGTTGTTCACTATTTCTCTGTAACCCATCACTTCTCCAGTGTCCATTGACTCTTGCTTCTCTCTCAGCATCTTCCTACTCCCTTGCTGTCCCCTTCCCTCTGGAGCTCCTTCTCAGCTGCTGTGCAGAGAACTAAGCTCTGGGGAGAGGAGAGCCTAGCAAAACACAAAATATCTGGACCAGAGGGAAGACTTCCTAGAGCTTTGGCCTGGGCAGAAGCAGCCGAATCAATTCAAACCAGCAGGTTTGAACTGATCGGCTGTGAGCTTTTTCTAGCTGTGCAAAGGCTGCTGGGTATGAGGAATTATCCAGCAGGGTTGAGCACATGGCTGGGAAGCTGCATGGCATGGCAGGTCAACTGAACAGCCCTGGGGGATGTTGTGGAGGCAGCACCAGCAGCAGCACCAGCAGCAGCACCACCAAAGCCAGCCCAAGTTGCAAATGTGCCACCCAGTAAGTTGGGCAGCTAACTTCTCATTATTCTAGATGGGTAAAGTGCAGTCCAGTGATCACATGGAAGTCTATGCAAATCTATTTTTGCAACCCAGATAACTCCAATGCCATCTTCTCCTGGCCAAACACACATTTTAACATGAATAAGTCTTTGTTCTAGAAACTTCTAGAAGCATTTATGCTTTCACTAAAATAAGGTACAGTTTCCTCCGCTTTTATCCCCACCATAGAGTCTTATGAATCTGTAGTTGATGTTTGGACACTTCTGCTTTTGATTTCTCCTTTTTTTTATCATCTCTTTCAATTTTTTGTCCAGGATGTATGGTGTATCCCTGAAATGTGTTCACCCATTATCTATGGCCTTGTTGGAACAGGAAGTCATGTTGGTATATGTTTTCATAGAATACGGAACTATATAGTATCAGCTGTAAATGTGCTTTTAATTGGCAAGAGGGAATCTCCACATACAGAAAATCAACATAGGGACCTACTCTTTGTATAGAGGAAGCTTCTCTATATCAGGGAATATTCAGTCATATTATTTCCCACCTGCCATCCAAAGTCTTACAGAAAAGGACAGCCTTAATGCATGACTTTCTTTCAAGTGTTCTAGCTGTATATTACTTACTAGAATGTCTTAATAATAGTTCATTTCTGAAAGTGTTTAAAAACATTTCTATCAGAGCCAGCTGCAAATTCCAATGCTTAAGAGAATAGAAAACATGAATGCATTGTAAACTATTTGTTTTATTTAATCACACACTGACAAAAGTGCAAAAGGTTTGAGAGAATTCATTTTGAATATCAACTGTTCTTTTTGATTCTTGCATAAGTTGAGGGAAGACTGGTCATGTAAATGTCTGAATTAAAGTGAACCCTTTGTCACCTTCTTAATTAGAATGTATGTCCACTTATTGCAACCCGGTATCAAAAACCTATAATAAATTAGAGCCAGTTAATGAAAAGTGTGCCTTTTCATTTCACAATGTACCAGGCACATAAGTAATTAATTTATATTATGGCGCATAATAAAAGTAGGTTAAAATTAATTTTTCAGTTTGAGGTCCAGCGCTAGACCTAATAATTATAGCTCATGATAATTCAGCCAGCTAGAGAAAGCAAAACTTTAATGCAATCTATTTTATAAATAATTATGGATGGGTTCCTAGTTCATAATTTCTTAATTAACAGAACAGCTAATATAAGCAGAGAATTTCCAGCAAGTTTTCTTTGTTCTTTTAATTATCTACGGATGACCATTGCATTTCAACTTTCAAAATTCTTTCTACCATGAGAAGAAAGGGGAAAACAATTGGAGGAGTCCTAAATTATACTGAACAATACAGTGGTCATGTGTCCTACTTCACAGACAGCAGTTCTGTACTTGAAGAGATATTATAGATCGTCCTCTATTTGAAGTCCAGTTTAGAGATAAAGAACTGAAATTGTACATTTGAAACTCTACATACAAATACATATAAAAATACATATAAATAAGGAGATGCAGATATTATGCAAATCTATGTCTCTTCTTCTTCCTCTTCTTCTGAAATCCATAACCCCACAACCTTTGTTGTTCCTGCTGTTATCAACTTTTGTCTCACTATCAAATAGGAATATTGCTGTGTTTTTCATGAAGGAAATGAGCCTCTCAATGTACCACCTAATTTGACATCAAAAGTAGATGGGAATATATATTCTTTTTTTCCAGTTTGTGCCAGTGTTACACAGACAAGGACAAATTTGACAAGGACAAATTAGAAGATGTCTGCTAAGAATTAGCTCTGACTCTTAGGCTAGGGTCTGTAAATTTTCAGTCTTGGCTGGTGTTGAACAGTTGCACATTTCAGGGGGAAAAAACCCTGTCATTACTAGCAAATAGATCGCAATGGAATGGTCAAGGTTATGGGACTCATATTGGCACTGGAGAACAACCAGTTTTAAATAGGCCTCTTGTTCTCTGGGGTGTCTAGTAGCTTTTTACTTGAATTTAGCTTATTTTTCTGTGCAACAGTGACAAAGATTGAAAGGAGTAGATTTAAAAGGCTCTTTCTACTGCTGAGAAACTGGTTGTTTAAAGTATGAAGAACACAGCGTCTTCACTTTCTATCTCTATTCTGGACTTTGAGTTTATTGCAGTTTGGACAAATCAATGGATTTGTTCCATCTTAAGCAATGTGATTTTTGCTCTATTTGTTATTAATAATGCATTTTTTATAAATAATGCATTATTACTATTATTAATCATCATTATTAGTGATGAATAATATATAGATTATTTTTCATTCTCTGTTTCATTCATCCACACATAAAGACCTATGTGTAACTATTATTCTAACATTTATCCATATTGTGCAGAAAGAGAGTTGAAGACTAGAAAGAGTTACCCAAGATGTTTGAAGGCCTTTGGCTGCAACAGATTTAGTGAGGAGTTCTGTAGCTGAATTAGATTTAAATCCAGGAAAAATATGGTACTTATTGGACCACAGAGTTCGGGCATGCAGGACATTGCATGACAAGGTTGCAGACAGCCATAGCTTACATGTATGCCTTAAAATAAAAGTGACTAGAGGGCTAAATGCAACGTTGAAGATAAGAACATTATATTCTGGAAGCTGAAACATCCATTCATTTTGAGTGCCCAGTTTGCCATATCTATGGACCCGTGAAAATATCAACACACATGATGTTTGGTGTCATTGCCTCATGTGGCCAGCAAAATGAGAAGAAAGGTGATGTGCAGGGGTGTTAAATTTGCATTGTATCTTTTGCATCTGGAATGCTGGATTGAAACCAATTAAAATGATCCACAAATGTGTGATGAGTGTCTCGTATGTGATTTGGTTCTATAAAACACAACACACACACACACACACTTTTAATTTCTTTATCACTTTTAAGTATGTTCTCCCTGTCTTCTGAATACACATGGGTGAAGCTAGTTTTATTGAAATAGAAAATAGCTTAGCATTTGTATGCTGCAAAGGAAGGAAATTTTTCATTTCAAATATCAACTACATTCTTTCCATAAAGCCACTCCTCTAAACAGACCTAAAGAGCCGGGGCTGCTTTGCTGGCGTTGGTTTTGTGGAAACTGTCATATTTATGTGCATCAGCTGATGAGCAGCCTGAAAGACAATAGAGGACACCTCTTAAGCTGCCATTTGTACACTCCAAATGTGCAATCCAGCATAGATAAGAAATCCAGAACTCTTGTACTGAGGGTTACCTTCATTCTGGTAGTATTATGTTGGATTTAGACCATTTTGATTTTACCACAAATATTTACAGAAAAGGCTATCTTTTGCATTAGATCTGCTTTTACATCCTCATAGTTCCTAACAGCAATAACAGAACAAGAAAAGGTTCATCCCATTTAGATCTAATTTATTCCAGAATGAATACAAATGAGCATGAATGAGCAGATTTTTGTTATTCACATTTGCACTCATTTTCTGGTGGAGTAGACTTCCTTTTTCTTGCCATAGCAGCAGCAAAGCTGATTTTGATGGTCATTCTCGGAAGAAATGTTATTTTCTTAAAATGCTGTAAACCCCTCATATTTCTTCATAGTTTCTTTCTAAAAAAATATGAAATTTTGAAATACTGAGCATGGGAGAAAGTGAATCCTATACATTTGCTCATCTATATAAAGGTCTTTGAGTACTTAGCTCTAAACAGTATCCCTGAATGTTTAACCACATCTGTACTGCTGTATTTGAGCTTACCATCTCTTTTTCACAGCCTCCTCATCTTTAATAGATACAGACAGGTACAATGTGATCCTTATCATGCTAGGAACAGGTGTACTTACTGAATTTGAATAGTGCAGGTGGTGAAATTTTTTGTTCAGTTCATTTTTGATAAGAATTTAGCAACGTTTGCACAGTTCTTCACAGATTTGGTGGGAATAATTTGATTTTTAAAAAGAAAACTTGGACATGGAAGAAATGATAATTGAAAAAAACCCCAGAATTTTAAAAATTATGTGTGGGAAAGTGAAACAGGCAAATGTATCTGTTTTTAAAAATAACAAAGAAATGGAAGTAATGAAATTAATCTATTAACAGATGCAGAAAGAAAAAAAAATGTTCAGTTTTAAGGAATGAGGGATAAAATAAAGAAGCAAAATAAATTGTATTTTTTAAATGCACTTATCTATCATAAGTGAAAAATTCTATACATATGACCTGGTCTCAGAATGTCATTTTGGAAGGCATGCCTAGAGTAATAAAGCAGCTTACTCAGAAAACTTTTGCAAGGGCCAATGAAATAAGTTCTTCTGAAGGTAAAGAGGCTCAATTTTAATGCTTTCAAAAATGTAACTTTGTGCCTATAACAGAGTGCAATATGACTTCAATTTTAATTCAGGTAAGACATGTAGCTTAGTTATCAGGTGTCTGGGAAATAGTGAACTAGTGAAAAGGCACATTCAGCCAACAACTTAAGAGTTTTAAGTAAGCTTGTTAAAGCCGTAAGTGATAGACAAAAATGTTGCTGGAGGCAGAGTGGCTGTTGAGATGCTTGTGCATTCCTCCTCAAGAAATCCCAGGACATATTGGGAGAATTCGGAAGGCAGAAAACCAAAGCAAAGCTCCACTAGAATGAGATCAAAGATTTCCCCCCCCGCCCATTGCTTGCTTTTTGTTCAATGATCCACTGAAACACTGACAGATGTACATCCCACTGGTGGTTGTATTAGCACTTCTGGCAGTAAGACACAATGTGTAGCAAAGCTGAAGTGAGGGCACATGTGGGTTTTGAAATCTGTTAAGCAAGGCTGTGAAGCATGCAACTGAAGATGAGCATGCTTAAGGCAGCGGATTCTTGTCCTCACCCAGAGTTCTTGTCAAATGAAGCTAGCAAAAATCACAACTGTGGATTTGTTGATTAATGCAAGGCGGTGAGGTTGGGAGGGCAAGGGAATCACTTTGAAAAGAATTTTGGTGTTTTGTTTCACAGCATCCAAAACGTCAAAACAGAAAACATAACCCAACCAGAAAAGCCCTGCAGACAACGTAAAATTGAATCACATAAAAATTCTTCTCACATTTATATCATCAATATCAATACAGAGATGAACTATGAGTGGTGATGATCTGCTTAACTAAGGCCATTTCTGCACCACACATTTATAGTACTATTATTCCACTTTCAACACCCTATGGAATCCTGGGACTTGCAGTTAGAATCCTCAACCAGAGAGCTCTTTGGCTTCGGTAAACTGAAAACCCCAGAATTCCATAGGATGTTGAAAGTGGAATAATACCACTATAACAGTGTAGTGCAGAAATGGCTTAAGTGTAAGGCCCCACTTTGGGGGTCCCCAATATCAGTATGGTTTGGATGGGCACCATACCTAATTGGCATCATATCTAATTGGCAACACATTTTATTGGCTCTGATATCAAATTCAAGCCTGAGAAGTGACAAAGAGGTCAAACTGAGCAAGGGAAAGAATTTGACTGTAAATGTGAGAAGCATAGGTCAACTCCAAAATTCCTCCAGGTAAGACTGAGTCATTTGTCAGGCAAATACACATCATTCCTGTGGATAATAGGCTTAAATAGAAGCTGAACTTTTCCAGGGAATCCAACTATGATGAGCCCACCAGGACACTGATTGACAGATATCCATCCCTTGTACACCTGAATTCTTTCCTCTGTCCTCACAGCACCCACAATAGACAGCTATAACAACATCCATCATGTCTTTGTCAATCAAAGCAATAAGCCCATCAACAGGTGAAAGACTCATTGTCCACAACAGGTTCCCTTTGTCTTGCATCTGGAAACTTCACAGTCACAAGCCATTTTCAGGGTACAAATACCCCTGATTTGAGGATGCCCAGTGCAGTCTCTTGAAGTTCTACCCATCACTCTGTCCGTCTGGCTCCTGAATGAGAACTGTCCTTAGGTCCTACCTAAGCCAAAATATATTTCTGCTCTTCACTACTCTTCTGGACTGGTAATTATAAATCCCCCCAAATCCCTCAGCCTCTCTATAATTTTTCCTTCCTTTCTCTTTCAACTAGCTCTTGTGTGAATGTGTGATTGTGTGTATCTTGTGTGCATGCATGAGTGAATTCCCCTCAATAAAATAATTTATTAGACAATTCTGCTTGGTTTTTGGCTTGGTCTGACCCTGTAAACACTGGATAAAAAGATCTCACTAGGTTACCCTGCCTCTCACATTGCTACTGCCTGTGCTCTGGCTAGTTTCCATTCCCTGTCATGTGGAGCACATTGAGGTGTCCCCCAAGGGACCCCAGAAATCAGGGTAACACAAGTGTCAAGAAGAGAAATGTCAACAAGAATTGCGAGAAATCATCAAGATGCTCATATTCAACTGAATATCCTGGTGTCTACATTTTGTCCAGAATAAGTCCTGAATTGTAAAGAGGCATCAAAAACTGTGTGGTTTTCAAAGAAGAAAATTAGTGAAGAATCACACTCCTACCATATATTACTGGATCTCAAGTATCAGTTTATTGAGACCCAGGATTCTATTCTGGAGCAAAGTCTGTCACTAAAACATCCCAGTCACAACAGATTGCAAGCAAATAGAGATTGTGTACTAATCCTACAAAATCATATCTATGTATTGATCTAGGTGTACCTTAAGAAAATTAGCAGATCAGAAAGTAAGAATTAGAACTATTCTTTCCTCTAACTGGCAGCCGGAATGCTATCAGTATTTATTAATGTATTAGGGAGCAGGGATGTAATTCTTTGCTAATATTCTTCTTAAAAGAATCAATGAATAATTTTAGCAATTTTATTTCTGATGTGAGAAAGTCTTTGAAAACTGTACAGTTTGCAAAAACTGTTTGCAATTTGGGAGTTAATTTTGCACAAAATTCACAAAAGTTGTTTTTCAGAGAAAATATCATTTTCTGCAGAGGAAAGCAGTTTCCTGTGCAAGAGGTGCTGTTTTTTAGTGCAAAATAACAAGGTGTGAATTTTGGACAGAATAAGTATTTCATTTTCTGCACAGGAAATGGCTTCTTCTGCACAAAACAGCCATGTATGAATTTTATGCAGAATGAGTCCCATGCTATGAAGATTATCGTCAGTCCAAGAGTCTTCTCCTTTAAATTTTTTGGTGTGGCAAAAAAAAAAAAAAAGACAAAAAGAAAAAGAAAAAGAAAAGAGAGAAAGAATGAAAGAGAAAGAAAGAAGAAGAAAAGAAAACTTTTTTTGAACACTTCTTTAAAATATTTCTGGATATATTTTTTTTCCATCCCTGTTAGGCAGACCCTGTGTGGTTTACATTGGTTTGAGTGCTGGTCTAGAACAGGACACCAAAACTGAAATAACTGCTTATCCATGGAAACTCACTGTGTCACCTTAGCACTAGCAATAGCATGTGTATTTCTATACCGCTTATCAGCCAAGTGCTCTCTAAGCAGTTTACAATGTGTGTTAGCTAATTGCCCCCAACAAGCTGGGTACTCATTTTACTGACCTGTGAAAGGATGAAAGGTTGAGTTAACCTGGGGCCCGGCAGGATCGAACCCACAACCTTGTGGCTGCAGTATCGGCATTTAACCACTGCACCACCAGGACTCCTTCTTAGGCAAGTCACATTTACTCATAGACAAATGGGAAACCCCATCTGAACAAATCTTGCAAAGAAATTAAACTTTGGTGAAGTCCCCTAAACCCAGTTAATTTGGACTGGCTGAAGGTAAAAGTTGGTTAAAGTTACAGTCGTGATCTGTCCTGTGTCTTGCTTGGATGTCAAACAAAAGGCAGAGTTTACTTCCACGTGTTCAGCTATCCTAGAAAGCCTCAATCTCTGAACACAGCAAATGAGAAAGGAGGAAGTTGTCAGAGAGAATCTCAATTCAGAACACAGTGTGAGACTTGCTCTTTCCCCCATTCTCCCTTTAAAATTCTCTTTATGCTTAACATCTCAGCCGACCTATGACTTTCTGCCATAGCTGTAGGGAGCAAAATTGAAGCCTGCAGCAATTGGAACTTAGTCAAGTTTTCATTTTTTCACACTTTATCCCCCCTCACCTTATTTTAAACATTTGGTTCTTAGTTCCAGAAGCCAGAGGTAAATGGAAACAGTAACTACAAGGGTCATGGAGAGAAGCACATGGAAAATGGTGAATTTAGAAAGGATGTTCAGTGTTCATCTAAGGGGGGAAACATGAGGTGCTTAATGATAAATAAAATAAAAATCATTTGGGAGACTTTAAACAAGAACGCCGCCTGCTGGATGTTTCATGTAACTGCTGGTGATAGGAACTTTCTAGACTCCTTTCAAAGAAACTGTTTCCTCTGTAGCTGACATAATTATTAATAACACTGCTGAATTATAGTGTGGCATCAATTATTCATTTAAATCATGTTTACTTTGCTGTTCAGCTGAAAAAAAGAGACAGTTGTGATTTACAAGCATGATTTACAAGCAGGCTTATAACCTAAGGCAATGAAAACAGGGATGAGGAGGGAAGAGGAAAACAAATAAATTGTCTACCCAATGGAAGGAGAGAAGATGGTTAGACTAAGGGCCACTTTTTGAACTATTTAAATGCATCAGGGCTGCGTACAACAGTGCATGCTAAGGCAAGTACATATTTACTCCCTCTTTTGCATTTCAAGGGTGAGCATTCTCAAACTTAAAGCCAATAAATGCAACTTGCCTCTGAGCAGTCCATTTTAAGAAATCTGAACTGGCAGACCTCTTCTTCAAGCCGTAAGTCCTAAAGGCAAAAGCCAGTCAAAACTAGTCTTAAAGGCTGTTCCTAGTCCCATCTCCAAGTTCCATGACCCAAAAGACAAGTCTGGAGAATTCCCCTTCAGAAAATGGGCCTCTTTGTATGTATGTTTGTGTGTGTGTGCTTTTAAGTCACCTGTCAACTGATGGGACCCCTTGAATTTCATTGGATTTTTGTATGCAAGAAATACTCAGGGGTGGATCTACAATTGCCTAACAATATACTAATTAAATTTCTGACACTAGTTTATAAGTTTACATGGTTTTTTTCTGTGTTGACATGATGCCTTTTTTCAGACTTGGTTAATAATGTTTGTTTTTTATACTTAAGTGACATTGTAGTGTCAGTACCTTCAGTATGGATTAGTAAGGTCCTCTTGACACTTAGGGCTACTGCAAATGTATCTAGCACATACCCTTTCATTCCATTCTAGGGAAGTTATTTTTTTCACTAATTTCATTTTCAAAGGAAATAATAAGTAATTTTTGCCATTTTCTTTCTGCTGAAAGAAAGGCTTTGAAACCTGGGCAGCTTTTAAAGATTATATACAGTTTGGGATCTATTCTCTGCAAAAATTGCAAGTGTGTGTTTTGCACAGAAAACAGCAGTTTTGGTACAGGCACTCAAGAAGCAACATTTTTCAAATAATTTTGAATATTCTTTCCATCCCTATTACTGTCATTCAAGATATGGGTTCCTTCCAAAAGTTCGTTGCTGATCATGTCCCTTGTTTTGTTATATCAAAATTTAGGCCATTTCCGCCCTGGGCTGTTATAGTGCTATGATTCCACTTGCAACATCCTATGGAATCCTGGGGTTTGCAGTTCTGGGAAACTACAAACCCCAGGATTCCATAGGATGTTGCAAGTGGAATCATAGCACTATAACAGCCCAGGGCGGAAATGGTCTTAGACTTGAAACAAGCCCTTTTGGAACACAACAAATGGAAGTCAGGTGAGATTTAACTATATATTTTGAAAAATGGCATTATTATCTTCTGTTACATATTGATTCATGGATAAAGGATGGGGCTCATGTCACTGGAAAGGAGGCATAAAAAAGGGAATTTTAGCAAGCGTTGCCTGCATGAGAAGCAACAACAGTTGACATTCCCTTTCCTGCACAACCATTGAAAGGAAAGGAGCCCAGTCCTTCATTTCAACTGGCAATCCAAATGCCACTATCTATTCTATCACAGCTCAGTCCTACTGAAAAAATGAATAGGCAGAATAAAATAAATTCTATACTCCAAAGTGCCTTTTGCCTCTTCCCCTCCACATGTATGCAGACACACACAAAAACATACATGTGTACCAGCTTAATTCTCATGAATTTCAGAAATGATGCAATTTGGAGACTGTAGTTTGTTGACATGTTGAGAATTTTCAGTAAGAGTCCTTAATGCTTTTTGTCAAACTACAGTTCCCATGGTTTCCTATATAGAGAGAATGAGCATGAAAGCAGCTGAACCATTTCATGTAGGTACAACTTTGGCTTGTTGGTGTTACTGCTTATCTTCTTTGGGAAGCTGGCATTTTCCACTGAAACTTCCTCAAGAACGTAAGGACTTTAGTTTCTATTTTTGCCCAGGTCACTGACATTATGATGGATGTGATGTGAATGTTCACTGCAGCAGATGGTCTTTCAAGTGTCTGGAAATATGCTTTTCTCATTCAGGTCATAAGAAGTAAGTCCCGATAATGATTGATAAGTCTGGGTTAAAAGCCAATGAACAAGATATATAGCATGTAAAACACTTCCATGGCTTTCTTTAATAAATATCAGTCTCAATTCTATCCAAATATTTTTTTAATATTATTGAAAGTTCAAGAATGCTTTGAGTGATCACTGTTTAGCAAGTCCAGAATTTGGCAAGAGAACTTAATTTGATTATATGATACTTCCACAGATTCATTATATATTCTCATTAATAGCTTCTAAATAATTGTTCTCTCAGACTACAAGTGGCAAACAATTACAGCCGCCTCTTTAATCAGCCTAGGAATTCTAACTGGAAGTGACAAGGCATTTACTTATAAGTTGCTTGTTTAAAATGGTTCCTAACAATCCCAGAGATTTGGCTATAAAAATCCATAAAACATACACACTTTCACTGAAAAGCCTGTGACTGCAGTGAACGTGGAAATGAAACAAAGATTTTCATCACTACCCACACATAAGGGCAGAGAAGATTATTTTCTTCATATCTGCTTGATTGCTTGCTCAAGGCTCTTGAGAGAGACATTACTGTGTAAATATCTCCCCTCTTCTTTCCATGAAGTGTCTAGTCAAATGAAGACTTATTTGCAAAGGATCATCAAAGGCAGATGCTGCAACTAGCTTGCAAATCTGTTAAGTGGGAGTGACTCTCTTAAGGTCAGATGAGTATTAAAATCTTCAGACATAAAATCCAGCTTCCTGTGATAAAACAAAGAAACACATAAGCAAGGGTTATAGATAGAGAGGGATCACTTTGTACATAAAGGCAATTTCAGTTCTTAGTGACTCTGAAACCCTTTTTACATTACACTGTTATAGTGCTATTATTCCACTTTCAATACCCTATGGAATACTGTGTTTTGCAGGATTAGGGAGGGGCATTTAGAATTTTCAGCCAGAGAGCTCTTTGGCCTCAGCTAACAATAAACCCCAAAATTCCACAGGATGTTGAAAGCCAAATAATAGCATTACAACAGTTTAGTGCAGAAAAGCCCTGAGTCTCCATGATTTCCTTCTACTGGACAATGCAGCTCTGCTGCAACTGAAGAAACCATTGAGAAGGCTCCTCAGCTAGGAAACCTCTCATTCTCCATTCAGCTGCATTTTTCTGAATCCTACCTTGCATTGAAATGTCTGCATATTTTAAACACATTTTCCTCTGATACCCATTCTTTAACACCTTTTACCAATTATATACATTTACTTCATTGATGACATTGTTTGTACCCATAGTAATATGCTTTCTTAAGCTGTTTACGCTGCTTTCCCCCACATTTTTTTTCTAAAAAGCATGTACAGATTCCCAAGGGGAGTGCATTTGGTCTCACAATAAGTGTCAGCAGGTGCAAAATTTCTTCTTTTGTGGATAATGTTGAACTGAATATAATTATTGCCATGTCTACTCTCAGTTACTGTAGTTAATGTAGTTAATGTGTTTTAGGGGGTTGGTTTTACATGGGTTGGTGGGTGGGGAGGATTGGTTATGTTTTAATGCTTTTAATGTATTTAATGTATTGCTGTAGTACCACCCCGATCCATGGGAAGAGGCGGAATATAAATAAATTTTATTATTTTTATTATTACTGATATTATGAGTACCTGGGACAGATTTAACTCCAGCAAATACTGTCCTCAAGTACAGTGCATTTTGTGTTTCGGGGCTGGGTAAAGGGCAGCCTTCCAGGACTGCTTATTATTATTTTAGTTTAATAATTAATAGTTATTTATTAAGTTATTAGTTAATTATTTTGTAATTTTTTTGCCCTCTCTGGACCATTTTATGACAATGAGAGGCTGCTTCTAAAATGAGAAATAAACTGGAATTTGCGTCTTTGGTTACTTCCTGTTTTTTCTTCTTAAAAAAGCTTATTCTGGGTCTAAAATGGTCCAGTGTCAAAATTGTCCACAAACACACTAGCAAGTGTTAGTACGGTTATGATATGTCTGGTGAGAGCACTAGATATCCTTTTGATATCAAATAATTTGGCCTTTACTTGAGCTTTCTCTGCCACCCTACTCCATGTGTTTGCAGAGGTCCCCTGGACGAGCACGTACAGGCGTGGCTGATAATGGTTGTAAATTCCAAACCGCATTTAGGCAGGCAACTTAAGCCTCTCTGATGCTTCAGGGAAAAACCTTATTGCAAACCGGCCTTGCTCAGTGCGACTCTATACAAAGACGCACGGCCGAGTGCTGAGCCATTCCTTTATGTTGGGCATTTGCATACTGGCCATACTATTGTCATCCAGCGCTAAGCTCATCATGAAAAACCTGACCTTTTCCAGCGCCTTTGTCCAGCTACAAATTCTCTTTGTTCTCACCGAGCATGGCATGGCCTGTAGGTAAGATCCACCCTATAAAGGGTCCCCATTTTCAGGACTACCTCGGACTACTTTGGACTTCCATCCTGCCTTGCTGTCAGTTTGTCCAGTGAGCTCCCCTCAGCGAACCGCACTGGGTTTTCCTTTCCCTCAACCTCCACTTCTCTCCAGGACTACGAGACCAGGTGTCATATTACCCATTCCCCAAAGCTCTCTATTTCTATTTCTCAGTTAGCTAGTGTATGTCGTGTCTTTTGTGTTGTTTGTCTACAATAAAGTATTATTTGTTACTTTAAAACTTGTCTAGCTGCTCTCTGACCTGACGCTGTATACATAGGGTTAAAGATCCTAGCTAAGATTACTCTGCCTCTCGTTAGCTAGATAGAGTGCTCGAGTCTAATTTCCCCATCTTGTGTTGTTGTTTGGTTATTTGGGCGCCCCTCCTGGGACCCCCCAACCTACAGGGTAACAGAAGAACTAGTGGGCAAAGACACAAACACACACAAACAATTCTGGAATATACAATGGAGTGAGCGTATCTCTTCATGACCCCTTGGGAAGGCCAATGTGATTCCTGAATGTCTGAGAGTTGCCTACTCCTGCTTTGTGTAGTTTGAGAATAGAACACCTGATAACATCTCCAGAATAATCTGTTTTCTCTAGCTCACTAACCTTTTAAAATATCACTTAGAGGAAGCAACAAACTTCTGCTTCATGCATAAGGTGGATCGAGTTATGTGATTTCTCAGTGAAGGCAACAATAAACTGCAGGTGCGAGTTAAATACGTACATGGATCATCATTAATTTTAATAGCTCTGGCACAGAAAATGTGAACTTCGTTTTAGCTTGAGCTGGCTATATAAAAAAACAGATGAAAAATGGTTTTTAAATTAACATTTTCCTCATGAATAAAAAATGTGTGCGTATCATTTCTTCTGAACAATGCTTAACCTGTTACCCCCCTTGCTCTAAAATTTCTTAAATAAAAAAAGTTTTACGGTACGAGTTGTGGGTTGTTTTTTTGAACCCATGAGAATTCCCATTTATAGTGTGTTATAAAACATGTTAAATGTCTTTAAAAAGCCCTGTGTGTTTAGACATGCATGTGTTTGAGCCAAACAACCAAAGCCAGAAAATACAAAGTAAAGTAAAAGTAAAATATAATCAGGTAAAACAACATGAAATGTACACTTCTTCTATCATGACATATTTACTGACTCCAATGGACTACAGTACTACACCTCCCTCAGGGAGGAATTTTGATTTCCCACAATAGGAGTCAATCAGATTATATATTGGCTGATATCCTGTTCAGTAGTTATGTCATCAGGTAAATTTTACAATTCACATTTATAACTGTTGCACCATGCAACAACTTCAAATTCTAAAACTCACATTAAAAGACATTTGTGCCAATGAAAGTAGTTCTGGGGCACTGGTGAGCACGGTGCTGAAGGATGACAAGTCCAGCCTTTTCCCACCAGTAAACCATGGGAAGGCTAGACATGTCATCCTTCAGTGTCCAACTTACCAGAACTCCTTTGGTTGAAATGGCTATCTGGCTTCTAAGGTGGGTTTTAAGGAGTCACATCAGGAGATGGAACATAGCTATGTGTCTGTTACAGGATCTTGTCCAATGTCTACTTTTGTTGCATCACGGTTCACTGAAAAAAATGGCATAAAACATCTTTGATATATCATTATTGACCAGGACAGAAAAAAGGATATCCTAATTTTGAGGGGGCATATTATGGGGAGTCATTTGGTAAATCTTGGCTGGTTTTACTTATGGAAAAAAATGTACATGGCAAGTGGCTGAAATCTGGGGAAACTATTTGCAGCTGTGTAGGTGACAATGTTGTGGGATAACTGCACTATAATTCTATTTCTATGTTAACTCTGCAAGAAAATGTGACTCCAGTGGGATTGATTTTCCCCATTCTAATGGAAGAGTTTAAAATGTTGAATGCATAGCATTCACACACAGGGAGAACATTTAAATGGGAAAACATCGGGTGGAACAGAATATAGGTACTGCATAAAATATAAATGTGTCATTTTTCAATAACACCTATTTACATTTGCCCTATTGTTTACCTGGAACGCATTGTTTTCTAGTGGAATGCAGTCTTTTTCAGAGGTGAACAACACTAGGGGGAAAACCAAATGTTGCTTTATTTTTTTCCCCTATCTGCACTCTTATTTTCATATGTATAGAATTTTTCAGAGTTTGCAAAATGCTTTGTATGGTTTATCCAGTCTTACAAGGATCTGCAACAGTGGGCAAGTGCTGGTGCCTCATCCCTCAACAGGGCTTAGGGATCAGGGGCTGCCACCTAGATGCCTGTTCTGCCAGGGGAGGGGAATGCTGGGAGTTGTAGTTCAGGAATATTTGGAGGAATGCACTTTTGCTAAACATGATTTAAATCCAATTGCTGGTCCTAACTAGGTGGTTGCATATGGGAGCTGCCTGCAATGTAAATTCCCCAAATGGTTCCTGGTATAACATTGTATTACAAAGGCATTGTGAAAAATTAAAATTGTGTCCTCAAGGGAAAAAAAAAAGAGAGGCTTTAGGGTCATTTTGTTTATCCCCACTGTTTTTTGTTTATAGAAAAAACTGTACAAGGCAAATGGTTGAAATTTGACATTTTTTTTCTTGTCTCTGTACAGGTGGCAATGTCATAGAAGGCCTTTGCTATAGGTCTACTTCTGGGTGAAATCTGCAAAAATGTGACAAACTGTGACAGGAAGCATGTAAGTTCCTTGGAACAGCTTCACTGGCTACCAGTTCATTTCCTGCCACAATTCACAGTCTGGTTATGACTCATACTGTCTCATACGGCTTGGGTCCAAACTACTTGAAAGACCAAATTTTTCTGTATCAGCCTGCTTGAGTGTTAAGATCCTTAGAAGAGAGATTTCTCTTGTTCCCACCAGCTTTGCTGAGGACACAGGAGGGAGGCTTCTTGGTGGCTGCTCCTAGATGGTGAAACACTTTGCTTATGGAACCTAGCCTGGCCCCCTCTCTGCTGTCCTTCTACTGCAGAACTTTCCCAACTTTTCATGTTGATGACATGCATCATTTCATGGCATAGTAATTCAGTAAGTGGAGGCAGCCCCTCGACCCAGGCCTGGCCCACCACTGCCCCCATCACAGTCTTCCTCGGCCTTGGGTGGTGGCAGTGGCAGCCTTTCACCTGGGCCTGGCCTGCCATGGCAATTAGAGAGGCAGCCCCTCCACCTGTTATGTTTGCACAACACACCTACACACTGCAGCCAACACACTAAATACATAGTTTGGAAAGCTCTGTTCTACTGGCAAGTAAAGATCTTTTTGTCTGAGCCCACATTTGGTGATCAGATAACTATGCAGAAAATGGGGTTTCCTGCAGCACTTTTAAAATTATTATCACATTTTGAAATGATTTCATAGGACATTTCCTCACTACACAGTTATGGTGCTTATTATTCCATTTTCAACATCCTGTGGAATCCTGGGGTTTGCAGTTTAGGGAGGAGCATTTAGAATTCTCAGCCAGAGAGCAATTTGAGGAATTATTGAGGAATAAAGTACAAATACCAGAATTCCACAGGACGTTGAAAATGAAATAATAGCATTATAACAGCGTAGTGCAGAAATGACCTTAGTATTTTAAAGTGTTGTTTTAAAATTTTTAAAAATTATTTTTACACATTTTTATCACACAGTTTTAATTTGCATGCCTTTCTTTAATTCATATTGTGAACTGCCTTGGGTTCCATTTGGGAGAAAGGCCGCCAAAATGAATGAATGAATGAATGATTGAATAAAGCAAGCAAGCAAGCAAGTCACTCTATACACATTACAGCACTGCAATGGCTGCTATCAATGTGCCATTGCCACATAAGACACCACTGCTTGCCACTGTCATGGGGAGTGTACAATGAGAGGACCCCCCCCCCGATATCTTTATAGATCTGTGAAGTGAGAAGGTAGGCAAGCCTGGTTGGAGTCAGCCAATCACAACCCTCAGAATGTCGTAATGAGGTGGCATTCTACAAATGCCTATCTGTTAAAAAGATAGAGGTAGGGTAGTCAGAAAGAGAATAAAGGCCAGTTAGTAGGTTGGGAGTGTATAAGATCTGAATAGGGTTTGGGGAGCTGTAATGAGGAAAGAGTTCACAAAATTTGCATTCAATTTACTTATTATATAATAAATTGTTACTGTTTTTTATTTTCTACAGCTCTTTTTTGGATTTTTTTTTTGACAATAAACAAGGGAGACTGGTTATAGTTTACCTCGCTAAACACTCTAATCAGCACATTCACTGAATAGCAATCCAGTGAGGCCTGAGTCTGAGATTCAGAGAGGGTTCTTGAGGGTAAAAGGCAAGGTGGGTGAAAGGAGCGCAAGGATTGTGAGGCCAGCCTGAAGAGTAGATGCATCATAAGACCTAAATCAAGGCGAGGCATAGTATATTCCTCCAGATGCTGTTGAAATGCAGAACCATCAGCCTGTCTTGGAAAAGGCCAAGATAGCCAGTAGTAAGGAATATTGAGAGTTGCAGTTCAGATGTGTCATGAAGGACACACTTTCATTATTGGCAAATTGGCATTATTGCAAATTGCTTTAATGAGCTATTCTTGTTTGGATTAGCAGTTGGATTAAAGGTTATAATTTCTTAGTTCTGTAGCTATGGAAATGTGACAACTGGTTGACCCAAAACTAGATGAGATCTAGAGATTAAAATGTGCATATAGTCATCTTGTCCATATGCTCATTCACCTCAGTTGAGACAGAGACTATCACATGCAAAGCAAAGCAAGGAACTACAGGGTTGAAAGCAAGACCTTGAATTGGCAACCAAGATGGCAGTTGTTGTTGTGTGTTTTTGGTCATTTCTGACTTATGGTGACCCTAAGGTGAACCTATCACAGGGTTTTCTGGGACTGAGAATATGTAACATGCCCAAAGTTACCCAGAGGGTTTCCATGGCTGAACGGGGAATCAAATCATGGTCTCTAGGGTTGCAGTTCAATGCTTAAACCACTATACCATGCTGACTCTCAAGATGGCAGTGTGGGCAGAGAAATGCAAAAAAGCTATGGATCAGGATTAGCTGATGGGAGGGGGGCTCAAATTAACATGGGATCTGTGTTGTTGGTAAATATGAGTGAATCAGTGAGATATTTCTGACATTGCATGCAATTTGTCTCATATCTGCAACACAGTATTATTTTAATTAAAAGAAATCTGCAAGAAAAGTAGTCTGCATTTTTATGTGTAGTTCTATAAGTACCAGATAAACCTGGTGTGCTGAAAGGTGACAAGTACTAAAATAAATAAAAGTAACTCAAAATAATGTAAATGTATTCAAGCCCTCTAAGGTGTTACATAAATGTTAACTGTTACTAAGGACTCTTTCTCTTTTCCTTTGCATATACTAAAATTATCGCTACCTGAGTTACATAAACCTCTTTATTTGAGATCCACATGTGTTCAGAAGTATTTTGAAAATGTAGCTTCAGTTCTATTTCTTTCAGAAGAACTGCCTGGAACCTTTTCAGCTATTGCCTATTTTCCTTATTGCATGAACATTAAAAGTACAATACAGCAATTTGAAGATAGCATTCAGTCTGCCTTCACTCTGAATTCTCTAGCATAATATTTTGACAGAATTGTTATGAATAAGTAATGCTATCAGACTGCTGCCTAATCAGAGAGCTAATCTATGCTTTTATATGGGTTTTAACCAATGTAAATCCCCACCCTGCCTTCTTCAAAGTACTGCTAGGAAACATAAATGAGAATTATGATGACTGGAAATACTAAAGAGAATAAGAAAGCACCTTTCTTGCCACCTTTTCCTAGATGATTTCTGCAACAAAATTTCCCCATAATTATCTAGTGTACTATTTCATTACTAAGTGAGTACTATTAAGAGCTGTGGGTTTCTATATGAGACTATGTCGCTAATATACTATAATTTTTAAGTGCTGCAAATGTTAAGCTGCAGCTTCTTTACTTAAGCCATGCTCTCTGGTTTGAGATAGAACACATAAGCACAAAATCCTGGGACCTATGAAATTGCTTCCTCTCTATGCCCTAGCCCTTTCTTATGTCCTGTTGCAGTAGGTTGATGGTTGGTCAATGAAAATCTTTGATTGTTCACTTCTTGGAACAAGGATAAACTTGGTAGGCCTTTGTTGGCTTCCTCTCAGGGTTGAAATCCTCAACATCAAGCTTGTCTTCAGAGGCCTGACATTAGGAAGACCAGCACAATAATCTCTTGGCCATGGGCAAATATGGACATCTAATATATAAAAGTCAAAGTTTGTTTGTCTGTGTCAGGTGAAGACCTCATACGATTGGCTGACTAAGAAGATTCTATGGAATCCTGGCATTTGCAGTTTAGGGAGGGGCCTTTAGAATTCTCAGTCAGAGAGCTCTTGGGCCTCAGTCAATTGTGACTATCTTGAATAGTTGCTATGGAAATGAGGTCTAGCAGCAAAGAGGAGGACACTATATTCCCTCAGGAACCCAATCTGTGTATTTTCACCACTTTGAGTACAGATTGTATTTGGGAATATAGGGAAAAGTTATAGGTACTGGACAAAATAGTTTGGGGAATTAGAGACACAGAATCTCAAATCTTTCTAACAAGCAATACCTATGAGGAAAAAAAAAATCCCAGGCAACACTGACTATATGCACTAGTAATCTAATAAAAGTTAAGCATCACTTATAGCAATAGACATTACGTAAATAGTAAATCATAATCATGGTGGTGATTATGGTCAACTTAAGTAAAATAATGGCTAATGGCTAACAATGGCTATTTTACAAGGAGAGTTTGAAAACCAATGATGATTTTAAAAGGCTAGTATTTTTAAAGTAGGTTTAAATGTTCAGACATTAACTGTCATTTTACTTTTGTTATGGAATTGCATCTAGACTGACCACTGAAACCAATGACCAAAATCCTGCATCATTAGATGTACCCTCCAAACCTTCTCTACAACTAGCACTTCTGCCAATGGATAGTTTTCTGGAGCATTAAGGAGTGATGCAGTGAGCATAAAAGCTCCTGGGCTTCTCCCAACCACAGGGTGCTTTGCAATTATAACACTCCGAAAGTGCCTCACTGTTGCAAAGCTCTTTGCTGCTGGGAGAGGGCTGGAAGCTTTTTTGCTTGCTGTTCCATTCTCTAGAGATGCCAGGCTTTTATGTTAGGGTTTTTTTAGAAGGCTTTTGGCCATTACACTGCAGTAAGTCTGTAAACATCAATTCCTAAAAGTTATAGGTTTCTAAGTCTATCTTATGAATTTGTAAATACTGAGCAGGATGCCGGGCAAGGAAACTAATTGTAATTTAATCACAGCTAACATCTGTTTTAATAGGTCTGCTATAAGGATAAAGTGGCCCCATCACATAAATACTTAAATGACTTGGTCCCACTTGCATGGTTGACCCATCTCTTCTTTGGGGCAGATGGATTACCTATAAGTAAGGGACCTGCGTATTGTTATTTATGCACCAAAACATGGATGTAACTTGTCAACCCAGGATTAATTTATTAATTTATAGAGTGATTTCCCCTCACTTTCACTTTAATTAATGCTGAAGTTCCAAAAAATGTCCTTTACTAAATTGGGTTGTCAAAATTCACTAGAATATGTTAGGGTACTGTTTCTCTTTCTATCACATTCAGAAAAGGAGGAGGAGGAGGAGGCCTGTTGTCACAGGCTAAAATGTATTAGAATTGGAGGAAATGCATCTTGTGACTCTGTGTTTTGGCCAGTGAATCTCTGTGATTTCTTTGGGAAGATGGGTGGTGGTTGTGGTGGAGAGCTTTCTAAAGCCAGGCAAGAGCAAAAGAATTGGGTTCTGAACTGCAGTGGATCTCCATAAGCAGTTTAGCATATTACTCATGCAGCAGTAGGCTCTTAGGAAATTAAGTCAAGAAGCTTTCCTCAAACCCATATCACATTTCATTATTTCTTGGTTTCTGTCTTGTTTTTTCTCTCTACTTCTTCCATTCTGTTTTATACTATCCTTTCTCCTACTTTTTACCCATTGTCCTTTAATTCTGCAATTAAGGTAAGATGGATGCGATAAGAAAGCTTGTTAAATACTGCATCATTAAAACTGGAGATAACACACAGTGTACTTGGAATCCTTGGTTTCATTCTGTGCTCCAATCTGCAATTGATCTTTGCCAGTCATGCTCCTTGGCTGGGAGTGAGGAAGCAGAAAAGATGCACTACTGTACTTCATTTGGGGGAACAATTTTCTAGGTATGCTCAAAAACTCTGAAAATCGAATTAAGGGACTTTAAGAAAGAAATTAGGAAAGTATCAGGAGACCTGAAAGATGTTAAAAAAAAATGGGTAGTATAAGCAATCAATTGGAGAACATAACTAGAGACATAAAGGTTAATTCTAAAATTGATAGACTTCAAGAAAGGACTGACAAACTGGAAAAGTTAACCCCAGAATTGGATAAACGGATAGCAGGGACAGAGATAAATAAAAATATAGGGGTTTAAAATTAAGAGAACAATGCCTCAAGATATGAGGTTTAAATTGAAGAAATGAAGAAGACCTGGCTTCTCAGCTGATACCCAAAATGTATCAACTGGAACCCAGAAAAACTCGATTTAGAAGTGGACAAACTGTTCAGAGAAATTATTATTCAAAAAAGAGTAAAATCCCATGCGATATCGTGATTTATTTTCTCAGAGACTGGGTGAAGGAACTAATTTTGCAGCAAAACTACTGAAAAGCTAATGTGGAGGGTAATGAGGTAATAATTTAAAGACGTACTGGCACAGGTCTTAAGGAAACGGAAGGAGTATTTTTCATGTCAACTTAAAACAACAGGAATTAAATATAGATGGGCCAAGATGGAAGGAGTGATTTTCACTTTTCAAACAAACAAACAAACAAAAAATACAATCAATTCCTTGTCTAAGGCCCAAGAATTTGTAGAAAACATCATGAAGGTTAAATTAGATAAGAGAAAATGGAACCCCCAACGGAAAGAGGAGAACCGAAGAGAAAGCAGAGCAAAAATTAGAAGATAGGGATTTAATCAGGCTGTGGGGAAATAAAAAACTAGAATGGAAAGACAACTAAATGTAACCCTAGAAAAAGAATTGGAAGATTCAAAGATAGAAAAAAAAATAGAGAAGATGATCTGCAAGGGGAAGAAGAAGAACAAGAAGAGGAGGTAGACGAAGAGGAAAGAGGCCCCAAGGAAATTCTGAATTAGAAGAATTAGATATAGAAGATAAAAGAAAGCCTAAAGAAGAGGAAGTTGAAGAGATAAGGAAGGAAATAACGGCAAAGAAAAACAGTGAAATAGTGTGGATAGGGGCATCTAAAATTGAGATTTGTTGAAATCAAACTTTTTAGAAAGAATTTTTTTAAAAATGGGTCAGGGAAATAAAAATTGTTTCTTGCAATGTAAGGGGCATGAATGCACCGATAAAACGAAAACAAATATTTCATCATTTGGGGAAAATTAAGCCAGATGTGGTTTGCCTCCAAGAGATTCATATAAGGAAAAAACATGCAAAGTATTTGATTAACAAAAGATTGGGAAATTTTTTTCAGCTCTGTATGAGAAAAAGAAAAAAGGAGTCATGATATATGTGAACTCTAAATATGAGGCTAAGGAGATATTTAAGGACGAGGAGGCTTCTATGGTGGGGATTGAGATATGCTTACTTCAATATAAAATACTGGTCGTGGGAGTATATGCCCTGCTTTTGAACAAAACAGGTTTCTATGAACGGCTTATGAATAAAGTTGGCCCCCTGGATTACCAGGACATAACAATTTCAGCAATTTTAATGGTGTAATCAATCCTAAGGTAGATAAGTTTTCCGAGCAGAAGGTTTATGTGACCCAAGGAAGATTGCCAAGGAGTTTCTTTAGATGATGGAATCTCTGACGTTAGTCGATGCTTGGCGAGTTTTAATAAAGAGGTGAAAGATTATACCTTCTATTCAGAAGTCCATAATACATGGTCAAGAATCGATATGATCCTGGTATCCAAGGGGCTAACTAAAGAAATTAAGGAAATAGAAATAGCCAAGATTTTTTCAGACCACTGCCCGATTCAATTAACATTAGGGTGGCAGAACAAATAATTATAATTGGACAATGAAAGATAATTTTAACAGACCAAGGATTAGTAGAAAAAATAAAAAAAAAAATAGTATCCTACTTTCAGGAAAATTGGGGAAAGGAGGTAACATCTCAGGTTCCTGGGATGCAAAAAAAAGCTGTAATCAGAGGGATACTCATAAAACTAGAAATCTATATGAAAAAAAAATGGAACGAAAAAAAATCGGTAATAGTGACTGACATAGCTAAAAAAAAAGGGGAAGTTAAAGAAATCTCCAAGCAATCAAAAAATTAAACAAGAATTGGAAATTCTTCAAAAACAATAAACATAATTGACACAGACAAATTGCATAAGAAATTAAATCAGGCAAACTCCAATATTTTGAAAACTCCAATAAAAAGGAAAGTGGTTGGCATATAAGCTAAGAAAAGAGGGGCCAAAAAAAAATCATTTGTCAAATTAAAGAGGGGGAGACAGTTTATCAGACACAGGAAAATTTTTAAAAAAGCCTTCCAGAAATATTTCCAGGAGTTATTCAGGGAAGAACCACATAGAGATCAGCTGATTATTAAAACTGATGAATATTTAGCGGAATCAAATATAATAGGCTTAAACGGGACCAAACCCAGATATTAAATAAGCAAATCACAAAACAAGAAATTAGAGAGGTGATTAAAAAACAGAAAGCAGGAAAGGTGCCCCCCTGGACGGCTTCCGGCAACCTTCTATAAGATTTTCCAAGAAAAATAAAATATTTTATGAAGTAATAAAAGACATGGATAAAGGGGAGAGACCCATTATATGGGGAGAAGCGGCAATTACTCTGATACCCAAAGAAGGAAAAGACCTCCTTGAACCAAAAAATTATAGGCCAATATCGCTTCTAAATACAGATTACAAGATATTAGCGACAATATTGGCTGATAGATTGAAAAAGGTCTTAAGCGATTAGATAAGCAATGATCAGAATGGCTTCCTCCCCGGAAGATCTATAGAGGAGAATATAAGACTAATAATAGATATTTGAAACATTGTCATAAGCATAATGAAAAACGCTAGGGATGTTATTCCTCCCCCAAAAAGGCATTTGACAACATAAATTGGACATTTATAAAAAAGTCTTAGAGAAGATAAATGTGGGAGGGCGTTTTCTAAATTGGATATCCCTAATTTATAGGGAACAAAGAACGAAAATTATTATCAATGGAGAGAAGACAGAGCAGTTAGCGATAAATAAAGGGACAAGACAGGGATGCCCCCCTCTCCCCACTTATTTTCTTAATAATTAAAAATTTTTAAAAAGGGTAAGAGACGATATAAAATTAAATGCATCCAAGTAAAAAAAAGAAATCTTCAAAATTAGAGCATATGCAGATGACTTAGTTGTTATAATGCAAGAACCAAATTTAGGGGTAAGAAACTAAAACAGGTTTTTAAAAATATGGGTTGTATCAGGATTTAAAATAAATAGGAAAAAAAAGTGCTTCTCACCAAAAAAAAGGCCCCTCACGAAGGAAAAATTTTCTCAGGAATCCGGCTTTAAAGTGGTAAATAAGGTGAAATATTAAAAACAGCTTTCAAAAACAAATAATGACTTATTTGAAAATAATTATAAAGCAACATGGCAAACAATTAAAAATGACTTGGTGAATGGATAAATTAGACTTATCAATTCTAGGGAAAATAGCTACTATTAAGATAAAAGTTCTACCGAAAATGATTTTCTTATTTAATAGTCTGCCAATAATCACAAATAACGAAGTATTCAATACATGGAACAAAGATTTAGCAAATTTCATTTGGAACAGGAAAAAAACCCCATATTAAAAGGGGAAAATTTAAAAAAGGGAATCTGAAAATGGTGGTATGGGAATGCCTATTTTTTTTTTAATTTTTTATTAATTATATAACTAAATCACAAATACAAAACAAGAAAAAAAAATTAAACACCATGTGATATACATAATAGTGAATTAAAAAAAAATAATTTTTTTTCTTTTTTTTTTTTTCTCTTTTTTAAGCAATACTAACTTTCATTGTTATTTTGCACCTTTACCCTTAAATTTATAAATCTGTTCAACTATTATAATTTCACATTTAATTCAATATTTTTCACATCCCCTTTAATCTATTTCTATTGTTAATTCTTTTAACTTTTTTTTAAAAAAAACATTGACATCACTTATCCTTTTAAATCTATAAATCACAAGTTTAACACACACACCTACTAAGAATTACAAAATATACAACATAAAAGAAAAACAAAACTAAAACTAAAAAATACCCCCCCCCAGAGCCAACTTTTTATTTAATCCACTTTCCAAAATTGCCATTCTTCTTTTGACAGGGTAGTATTACTATCTTTTTTCAGAACTTTATCCAAAAATTTTTCCAAATTTCTTCAAAATCTTTCCCCTTTTTAACCAAACCTTTCATAAACCTAATTCTACATGTTAGTTTATCATTAATTGCGATTTTCCACACTTCGTTATACCATTCCTCTATTTGAAATTTTTCATTTCTTTCCATTTTTTTGCTATTATTAATCTCGCTGCAGTTAACAAATTTGTTATTAATTCTTTCTTTACTTGAGTACACTCAACCTTATCATATATAGATAACAATGCAATATTTGGACATACTGGTATATCTGCTCCTATAATCTCTTTTATCTCTTTAAAAACCTTTTTCCAAAACTCCATTATCTTATTCAATTCCCCCACATATGCATATATGTACCAATTTCTTGACATCCTCTCCAACATAATCTTAATATTTCTAAATTTTTTGATTTAATTTCACTGGAGTCAAGTACCATTTCCACACTAATTTATAATAATTCTCTTTTATTCTTATTGATAATTTTTTTAAATGACGTTGTTTCCAAATTTTTCTCCATTCTTGTATATCTATATTTTTTTTACTATCTCTTCCTCCCACATTTTTTTTAAAAATCCTCTTCTTGTTCTTTTGCTAATATTTTATATATTTCACTTGTAATACCTTTTAGTATTTCATTTTCTTGCATATTTTCTTTTTTGAATAATAATTTGTTCAAATTTCATATATTTTTTAAAATCCTTAACATATCTTTTCATACTCTTTGTCCATTGCTCTAATTGTATATAATTAAACCAGGATATTTTAGTTTCCTGCAATCTCTCTTTCATTCTATCTTTATTTATCATTTTTTTCCCATCCATTCTTTTAATCTTAAATTTTTTTTTTTTTTTATTTCTTTCTCTATTATTTCTCTTAAATTTTTGGAAATTTTTCCATCATCACTTTTGGAGTTAATATTGATATATTCGGTATTAATTTTTTTTTTATTTTTTTTCCATATTTCTATTATATTTTTTATAAAAAGTTTTTTATCTTCTCCATTTCTTTTTTTTTGAAAAATTCCTAAAAAATATATTTTCTAATTTTGTCTCAATATTCATATTTTTATTTCTAACCAATCTAAATCACCCTTTCCTGAAACCCCCTCTATGATATATCTAAATTTTGATTTGCATAATAATACCATTTTAAATTTGGAAGTCCCAGGCCACCTTTTTTTTGACTTTTATACCAATATTTCTTGTTAATCCTCTTTTTTTATTTCCATTACAAAAATTACTTAATATTTTTTTGCCACTCCTTTAATTCTTCCTCTGATATTTTTATTGGTAGCATTCTAAACAAAAAGTTAATTTTAGGTAAAATTTTCATTTTTACCACTGCTATTTACCAAACCACAATAGCTTTATATTTTTGTAGTCCTCTAATTTCCTTTTTGTTTCTAATCTTAATTTCTTGAAATTTTTTTCCTGTAATTCTTGTAAATTTTTTGTAATCTCTATTCCTAAATATTTAATTGATTCTTTTATTTTAAGTAATCCTCTTTTACTACTTATAAATTTTTGTACTTCTTCTTTAGTATAATTAAATAACATTATTTCTGATTTGGCCCAATTTATTTCTAATCCCGTCTTCCCCCCCAAACTCTATTAAATATTTATCTATCCTTTATCTTTTCAATTGGATACTTAATTGTCAACAATGTGTCATCTGCAAATAAGCTTATTTTATTTTTTTCCTTAACCCCAAATTTCCCTTTCCAAATTCTCATCATTTCTTATCACATTCGCTAACATTTCTATCAGGAAAATAAAACTGGAGATAAGGGAATTTTTTTTTTTTTTTTTAATTTTTTGAAAAAAAATTTTTCCCACCTACAGATTTTTGGAATACAATTGATTTATTAACCCTTTAAATCTCTCTCCTAATCCTATTTTATTTAAAATTTTTTTTAAATTTGCCGGCCATTCCACACAATCAAAGGCTTTAAATATATCTAGGGCTAAAATTCCAGCTTTTTGTTTATCTCTGTCCATTATATTTATTTTTTTTTATCTTTTTCCCCTTTAAAAATTTGCCATTTTGTTTCCTTGAATAAAACCACATTGATCTTTATGTATATACTTATAAATAAATTTATTTAACCTCTTCGCCATTATTGCTGTCAAGATTTTTGCATCTTGATTTAAAAGATATTGGTCTATAAGAACCTGGATCCATAGGATCCTTATTTGGTTTTAAAATTAATATTATTAGTGACTGCTTCCATGATAAGGGAAATTTTTCACCCCTCAATATACTATTATATAACACTTTTTTTTTTGGGAATTAAACCTTTTTTAAATGTTTTATAATATTCTGGACCTATCCATCCAATCCTGGTGATTTTCCTCCTTTTAAATTATTTATTACTTCTTCTATTTCCTCTTCTGATATCATTTCTTCCATCAATCCTTTATCTTGTTCTGTTAATCTTACTTTCCAATTTTCATTAATATACTCCTCTATGTTCTCTAAAGATTTATCTTCTGCTAAAATAAATTTTTAAAAAATTTCAAATATTTTTAATTTCTCTTTCATCAACCTTTTTTCTTTACCAAATTTATCTTTAACTACGCCAATATATTTCTATTTTTTTTGATTGTACTGATTTACCCAGCATTTTAGAATTTTTATTACTATATTCAAAGTATTCCCTTTCCAAGTATATTAGTTTTTTCTGAACTTCGTCCATTTCTATCTTTTCTAATTCATCTTTTTTTGCTTGTAATATTATTAATTTCTGTTTAGTTCTATCTATTATATAATCATTCTCTAGTTCCTTTATTTCTTTTTCAAATTTTTAAATTTTTTTTTCTCCTAATTGTCTCTTTAATTTGCTTGATTCTTTAATGCATAATCCTCTTACCACTGCCTTCATTGTATCCCACAATACATCTTGTGTTACTTCCTTATTGTTTATATCCCAAATTTCTTGCCACTCCTTCTCTATTTTATTTACTATCTCCTTATAATTAAATAACTTAGTATCCAGTCTCCACCTTTTTTCTTCTTTATAATTCCTTTTCATAGTTATATCCAAGTTCATCAGAGCATGATCTGTCACTTTTTTAAAAACTTTTTTTTTTGGTTCATTTCTTTGAAACAAAAATATAATTTTTCTTTAGTAATTTTTATGAACTGATGAATAAAACGTATATTTCTTTTCTTTACCCTTTATTAGCCTCCAAACATCTATCAGTTCATTTCTACTCACTAATTTATTCAAAATTGTTATATTATTATATCTATCTCTAATTGATGGATCTGATTTATCTTTCCATCTATCCATCACCATATTAAAATCACCTGCGATTATTGTATAGTCTCCTTTCATTTTTTTGATCTTATTAAATATTTCTTCATAAAACTCTTTTTGCTTTTCATTAGGTGCGTAAATATTCATTTGCCATATGTTTCTCCATCTATTTCACCTTGTATAATTACATATCTACCTTTTTTTATCTAACTCCACACTTGTTACAATGAAATTGCATCTTTTGGAAATTATTATTGCAACTCCTCTTGATTTGGGTGTACCAAATGCTTCCTCATAAATGGCTACCCAGTTAATTTCATTTTTTTTATCTCTTTTTCCATGTGTTTCTTGTAAAAAAATTATATCGGCCTTATCTTTTTTTTAAAATCGATTCTATCCTTTTTCTCTTTTTTTGACCCCAAACCTTTCCCCATTCAATGTTGATATTCTCAATCTATTCTCCATTTTTCATATTTTGAATTTTCTAATCCCACTCCCCATTGGCTCTTTAATGTGATGGTGCTCCCCCTTTCCCTTTCCCCCCCCCACTCCCCCCCCCCTTCCCGCCCTCCCCTCCCCCCCACAAACATTTCTCCCCCCCCTTCCCCCCAAAGCGCTTCTGCCTTGGAAACGACCAGCCATGGTCCTGGGGGGGGGGTAAAGGGTATGCCCAAATCCCGGCATAGAGACCAATACCCTCTCCCGATTTATTTTTTTTTCCCATGTTTTTTTCCCTCTCTTCCCCCCCCCTTTTCCCTCTCTCTACCCTCTTGCTTTATATATATATAAATCTATCTCTATGCATTTATAATCTATAAGAATATATTTTACTCAGTAGTCATCTACCCTTCTCCTACTCTATGAAGTGCTCTTTTTTCTTCTTCTGTTATATCATATTGTTTTTTCCAGTCCTCCTCAGCCTCTGTCCTTTTGTTTATCTCCCGAAGTCTTCTTCTTTGCTTCTCCTGTTGCTCCTCCCGCTGCTCCTTCTTCAGTTACTCCTCCCACTACTCCTTCCTCAGTTGCTCCTCCCGCTGCTCCTTCTTCAGTTGCTCCTCCCACTGCTCCTTCTTCCGCTCCTCCAACCGCACCTTCCTCTTCCTTTTTCCCCTTGCTGGATCAGTTTTAGTTCTCTCAGGAGTTGGGAAACCCTTTTCAAGAGAATATATTCTGTGGTATTTGCCAGCATATTGGAATTTCAGAAAGATGGGATATCCCCAACTGTATCTTACCCAACTCTCTGAGAACTATGATGCAGGGTTTCATTTCCCTTCTCCAATTTATTGTTTCGCGGCATAAGTCATTATAAATTTCCACTGTGTTATCTGAAAACTTTAATATTCCTGGATTCTTTCTAACAGCTCTCATCAAATCATCTTTCTTGTTGAAATTGAAAATTTTCATTATAATATCTCTGGGAATTATTTCCCCTTCTTGCAGCTGACACACGATGAATTCTCTCTATGTCATAATCTTCCCATAAAATCTCAGGAACAATGCTTTTTAGCCATTTTAAAACTTCCTCTTTCAAGGATTTTTGACTTTGTTGTGGCTGCTCTGCGAAACCACAATCCTCACATTGTTTCTTCTGTTCTGGTCTTGGAGCTGGATAATTTGTCTCTCTAAAAAAGAAATCCTGCCATCATGTTCTGCTAGTCTGGTCTGCTGATTCCCTTGGGTTTTTTTTATTCATTTCCCCTTTTAAAGGGCCAATGCTTTTAACTCCTGTGAGATTTTTTCCTGCAATTGCCCCCCTTTCTGCCCTTATATTAGATGTTATTGTAGTAACAAGAGCTTGATTAGACTCTGTAATAAGCTTTTATAAAAGTTTTTATCTCTTCATTAGCTCCGTTCCAGCTTTTTTCGCCGCCATTTTAATGACTTTTTTGTCTCCGTTAAGTTTTTTAAATTTATATTTTTAAAATCTTTAACTAGACGATTTTGTTTTTTCTGTTGCTGTAGGTCGCTTCCAAACAGGGTGTTTATAGACCTTTTTTTTGGCGGCATATATCTCAAGGACCACAAAGGGGGAAAAAAAAAAATGTTTTGCTTTCAGTCCGTTTTAACAGTTATTTGCAGGTTTGAAGTTTTTTTTTCCCCCCAGTTGGAGAAGAATCAAAACCAAACCACTATCTTATCTTACATTCTTTCCCCCAAATTTAATTAATTACTCACATTCTTTTTTTTTGTTTTGAAAAAGGCTTCTGAAATTATTTTATAATCATCTGTTTGGGAATAAAATTTGGGCCTTTTCTCTGCCATCGTAGTTGGCTCCTC
>CAOLHI010005828.1:0-52112 GCA_948474755.1 Ctenosaura bakeri | reverse complement strand
ATCCAAATAGAGCACACGTGGAGACAGAGGGCCAGTCCCTGAAACATGATAACCCTAGTCTATTTTGATTGGGAATAGCCACTGAAATTAGGGATTTCTCCATAGTATGTAGTATTCCAGGTGCAATGACTAAAAGAATCTCTAGACCCAGGAAATAAATCTTATCTGTCTGACAAATAAAAGAAAAGAAAAGCCATGGAAGATCCTAAGGGAACTGCTAGGGACTTAGTGAATATCCAAGATCAGCATGTGTCCTTGCTGTCCAATGATGCTGCGGGATCTCTCTGGTAAAAGGATGTTTACAACGAAGAATGGGGCTTCCATTTCATTGCAACAGACAGTAGATGGTAGCATTTTAAAACATGGCCTTGGTTTCTTATGTGAAATATTTGTTTGTTCACCTTCTCCACAGAACGGAGAGCAACAAGGGGAGGGAGCTAGTAAAAAGCAGGAAAAATTGGTTCATATTAAAATCTCCTCTGCACTTAGGGCAATAAATTACCCATGGATTTGAAATGGACCATAAATTGAGTATTTTAGCATAAGTGAAGTGGGTTCCAGGGCTCTAAAGTGAGTTTAAAGTGTATTTTCTCTTTTTGTTCCTCTTAATCATCCAGCCGTTCCAAAAAGCATTTCATCTGTTTGATAGCGTAGTGCTGTTTGAGGGTAAAAGATGTGTCTGTGATGTTCGTGCCTTCTGTGTGTATGCTCTAAAAAAATGTATGTGTGGCTTTTGTGAGACAGTGGAAAAGTGTTGCAGTAGTTAGAGTAGGACTACAGATCCAGTTATCCTCAATAATCAAATATCACTAGCCATGCGGGGGCGGGGGGATTCTAGAAGTTTTTGCCCAAAAAACAACCTTTCAACGCTCTGGCCATGTCAGCCTTGGTGAGATTCCCGCATAAATAAAGCTTAAGTATGCTTTAATCCATGGGTATCAGCAGAGGTCCTTGTGACTACTGATGTTGTATTTATTAGCCTAAGTTTCTTTTGTCTTTTCTGGAAAGCAACTAAATTTCTTTAACTAGAGTTAAGTATGCCAGACGAAAGCCCAGGGACACGTTCTTCAGGGGCCCATCTTGCTCAAGAGATGAACTGGATGATCTAATGTTTCTCTTCTATCTCAAGCTTTCTCTGATTCATGGGCTATTCTTAGCCATCTGTCTGTACATAAGTGTTTTATTGTACTCAGGGGATCTTGAGAAATGTACACAGTCTAACTTCTCCAAAACGTTCACTTCAAAACTTTGGTGCCACATGAATATAAAGACCTTTTAATTGATTAAGATATGTGCTTGTTAGAAATATATATAGTCTAACCTAAGAAATCTTCCAGGTTAGGGTTCGTCCGGGTATTGAGTACAACATCACAATCAGAGTTTGAAGAAGTTCCTCTTTTTCAGCCTACAGCTCCCAGAATCTCTGAGGCACTGCGTGCTTTGCAAGCAGGCCACAGGTGAGTAAACTTTTTATGTAAGGGGCCACTTGCCTTTAGATAATCTGTAGCAGGCTACATCAGTTTGGCAGAAACAGTCCCAGTTAATCCTCTGCTTTCAAAGTGTCTTTCTCTTTTCAGCTGCGTTTAGAGTGTCTTTCTCTCCTCCTCACATTTTTACCCTTTGTCCTTCACTTATTCAAACTGCTGCAAACTGAGTTTGAAATGCAAAAGTAGTTTGTGCTTAGTTTACTCAGCAGGAGAGAGAAGAGAGGAGGGGACAGAATTTTGCTTTTCCCAGTAGACTCAGGCAAAAGCAAACTGCTTCAGCCATTCCTAGCTTGTGTATTCCTCCTCATTAATAACTTTTGTTATCTTGACAGTACTCTGATGTTTCTTGACCACAAGTGTCCCAGTTTTCAACTGTGAAATGTTGGAGGGAATGCTACATGTTTTCAGAGAGTATGGTTGAAGCAAGCAGTAAGTAAATGAATCCAGAGACTCATGTTTTCTTTCTGTTTCTCTACCCTCTTCTTTCCCCCTTCCTCCCATCTAGTGGGTAGCTGGGAAAGTTTCTTCTAGAAGCTTAAACAGCTCTTCTAGAACCTTCACTTAAGCTTGCAGAGGGCTTTTGAAATTAAACACTGGGCTTGAAATTAAACACATGTGCAGCCCTTGGACTGCATCTTGCTGATCCTAGTATAGATGGTCTCAGGTTCAATTCTTATCTTTCAACTGAAGAACAAAGGCAGAAAGCATTGCACACACATGCACACCCCACAAGCAGCAAAGACTTTTGCTTTGCCAGGTGCATTATTGGTGTGCTAATTCCCTGTAACAGATTACCTACACGTTTGTCCCATACACAGACCAACTCCTACATCTCCCAAAACAGGAAAACCTTGCATCAAGAACCTTGCCAGAGACCTGCATGCTGGTCATTTATAGTTTCAGCACCTACATGGAACCTGAATCAGTAGTCAGGATTCAACAGAAGTCACACCAGATAAAATAGATAACAGTTGGCCCACCACATTCACTAAGGTTAGGGGTACAGGACCCTTGCAAAAATGGGAAAAAAGCCAAATATCAAAATGTGTGTATCTGTGGGAAGAGGGCCAAGGCATGGTGTGTGAGGGGGGAAGCAGGCACCCAGGGTCCAAACCAGGTCAGGGAAAGGAGAGAGAAAGGGGTCAATAAGACGGCCCTATACTTCCCCTGTCTCATCAACCTCCTTCCTTGGGTGTGTGTGGGGTCATCAGGAGAGGGCTTGTGGTGCTGAGCAATCAGGCTGCAAGCTATCCTTAGTTGGCCAGCAGAGACTGGTAGAGAAAAAAGAGGACTAGAGCACCAGAGGGGTGGAGGCAGGGGTTGAAGAAACTCAGATAATCAAGTCTGTGAAAGTCAAAGTCACAAACATGGAGGGCCAACTGTATTTATTACAATTTGAAATTTCATTTGTAAATGAAGTGGGTGGAGATGTTTTTGAGAACTTAGATGGTTCCCTTAACTCATAGATTCTTGTTGCAAAAGATGTCTGATATTTTTGACCATTTGGAATCCAACTATTTTCTCTGCTTGTACAGAGAATTTTTGCAACCTTTCTGTAGCTCCCTTTTCCCCATAGGCTCTTTGTGGAGAGACATTATATCCATAACACTGTAGAGATGTTATTCACTGGGCTTTCTTGACCGTGGGAGCAGGGGCTAAGCCTACCTCTTCCATCTTCACTTTACTCACCAGGAAAATAACATACCTGAAGAAAAGACCAACTTTTGCTCATATTGAAGTTTTCCATATGAGCAAGATGCTTGATTTCCAGAGATATGATAGCTGCCAATACAGTTGAAAATTTTCCAAATTGGAAAAAGGACAAATTGATTAAATGTGGTTTTTTTCTTCAAAAAAAACAAAAACAAAACAACAACCCTTAATTGATTAATTGAAGTTGTCTGATAGTGGAGCTGACTCAGGGCTAGTCTTGTGTAATACCAGGGGCAGTTCTATGAAGCATGACCCTGCTCACATGTTGATCCATTTGATGAATAATTCTTCTAAAGTAGAATGATATCAGAGTGCAGAGGGAGGAAGGAGTATATTTGGGTAGTACACTCTAGATTTGAGGACCCAAATGGAATGCTATCATATTTGACATGGGCCATTTCCGCACTAGACCCCATGATTCCATAGGATGTTGAAAGTGGAATAATAGCACTATAACAGTCTAGTGCAGAAATGGCTATGCTCTCTCTAGAACGAGAAGTCCCAGACAAAGTTGTTCAGCATTTGCTTTGTACAGACAGGAACAGCCAAAAGGGTGTGGCAGCTAGAGGGAGAGACAAGCACATGTTATAATAATCAAGGGCTGTGGGATTCCAGGAACAGCAGAGCTCAATGTTGCTATTTGATCCTATCTGATGTTGGCTGACTATAAGGTTTTACCACTGTCTTGCCATTGGAAGTCCTGAAAGATAATAGCTGTCCGCTGGGTGATGGTATGAGCTGTCTGCTGGGTGATGGCATGGCTGTCTGCTGGATGATGGCATGAAGTTCCTTTAGAAGTTGCAGCTTCAACGGCTGAGGCTAAACTTGCCTATACAGACAAGATGGTCTCTTCCACCCTGAGGAAGACCTGATGGCATGAGGTGCTTCTGCCAGGACAATCAATGATCATTCAGATTGGAATTGTTTCCAACTTGTGGTCACCATAAGGTAACGCTATTACACAGTTTTCCGGGGCTGAGAGCGTGTGATGTGGCCAGGGTCATCCAGTGGGTTTCTATGGCCGAGCAAGGAATCGAATTCTGGTCTCCAGGGTCCTGGTCCAGGCTCAAACCGTCACACCATGCTGGCTCTCGGTTGAGATGGGGTTGACATAAGCTCCCAACTGTCCCAAGTTGGGAGGCACAGTTGCAATTAATCCTCTGTCAGCCCACTTTTTCAACTGCTTTTAAAATGTCCCACTCTCTCTCTTCCTCCCACTTTCCTCCTTTGTTCTCAGCTTACTTCAGTTGCTGCAAACTGAGTCCAAAATAGAAAAATTGTATGCACTCAGTTAATTCATTGTGGGACAGGAGAGAAAGGAGTGGGATCTTGATCATTCCAGTAAGCTCAGATAACAGCAAACTGCTGCAGCCTCTCCTAGCTTGTGTGTTCTCACTCATTAATAACTTTCAGCCATCTTGACCCCACTCTGATGTCATGATGGGTCTCATATGTCATGATTTGCATCTCTGAAAAGCTGGAGGCTACAGGCAGACCAGTACCCAGACACTGTGTGACAGTCATGGTATAGCTAGAGAGAATGTTGCATAAGGTACCAAATCTGGATGGAATAAATTCAGTATCAAAGCAGAAGCATGGCAAAAATGGATGGACCTGCACAAGCACCAAAATGCTCATAACTTTTCTAGGTGTTTCCAAATGCAGAGCACTGTTGTGTTCAGCCACTGTAAAAAAGAAAGACCAGAAGGTCTGTGTAGTAGCAGGCTTTGTGGGAAGAACTGAAAATGCTTTTAACATGCTTTGAAGAGCAGTTGGGATCTGCTGTGTCATCTCCTCTGAAGCCAGGGCTATCCTAGGCCTTTTACTGAAAATTAAGTGAGAGTGTTTCTGAAAGTTGTGTGTTTGGGGGTATTTTAATAAATGGCTGTTTATGAAGACAGCAGTGGGTAGCACTGTTTACCATACTCAAAGGCTCATTCTAGCAGTTTTAGTGGGCACTGCGTAGCTATTCATTTTCAATTTAATGGAGTTTTTGCACTAAGATAATAGTTGGAAGTAACAGTGGGGAGAAAAAAGGGAGAATTAGAAGGAGAAAATGATACAGTGTGAATCTAATCTTGGGTTTTAGGCTGCATCCACACTACATAGTTATAGCAGCTTGATACCACTTCTACTGCCATGACTGCCTTCTAAGGTCATTTCTGCATTAAATTGTTATAGCACTGTTATTCCACTTCCAACTTCCTGTGGAATTCCAGGGACTGTAGTTTACTGAGAATTCTAAAGGCCCCTCCCTAAACTGCAAAGTCCAGGATACCATAGGACATTGAAAGTGGAATAATAGCACTATAACAATGTAGTGTGGAAATGGCCTAAGAAATACTGGAATCTGTAGTTTGGAAAGGCACTTAGATTCTCTAGCACACCCTCCTCAAGTACAGTATTACTGTTCTTTTTTTTTTAATTTTTTTTTATTTATATAACTGAATCACAAATACAAAACAAGAAAAAAAAATTAAACACCATGTGATATACATAATAGTGAATTAAAAAAATTTTTTTTTCTTTTTCTTTTTTTCTCTTCTCTTAAGCAATACTAACTTTCATTGTTATTTTGCACCTTTACCCTTAAATTTATAAATCTGTTCAACTGTTATAATTTCACATTTAATTCAATATTTTTCACATCCCCTTTAATCTATTTCTATTGTTAATTCTTTTAACTTTTTTTTTAAAAAAAACATTAACATCACTTATCCATTTAAATCTATAAATCACAAGTTTGACACACACACCTACTAAGAATTACAAAATATACAACATAAAAGAAAAACAAAACTAAAACTAAAAAATACCCACCCCCCAGAGCCAACTTTTTATTTAATCCACTTTCCAAAATTGCCATTCTTCTTTTGACAGGGTAGTATTACTATCTCTTTTCAGAACTTTATCCAAAAATATTTTCCAAATTTCTTCAAAATCATTCCCTTTAACCAAACCTTTCATAAACCTAATTCTACATGTTAGTTTATCATTAATTGCAATTTTCCACACTTCGTTATACACAGTATTACTGTTCTATGGCAGAGAATGTTAAGCACAAATCTAAAAATCCCAGCATTCCCATACAATAGAGTGGTATCAAACTGTGTAGTGTGGATTCACTTTATTAGTCTAAAATTATTTCAAGATACTGAATCCCATTCCCCAGATAGGTTTGACAACCCGAAGATAAGTTCTTTAATGTCTAGACTAACATGGAGTGCAGACTGATAGCCCCATTGATAGGGAACTACAAGCTACCACTGGTGTGAATACCCCATCCCTGCCCAAAATTCTGTGCACAGGGCCAGGTGACAGTGTGATAAAAGCTGGATCCTGCCTGCATCTTGTTCAGACATTCCACTGTAAGCCATTTCTGTTTTCTTCCAATCCAAGTTTATCTGCTCTGGGTTTTCCTAGCAAGTAATGCAATGATAAGTAGTGGAGTTTCTGGAGGAAGCCTGCATGCTGCTGTTCCCATAAGTCCAATGACATCTATCCTAATGTAATAAATAAGAGGTCTGTGGAAGTTTCTGTCATCTCTGCTATTCCAGTCCATCTGCACTAAGGAAAAAGAGAAGAAAGGAGGGAGGGGGGAACCTGCCTAAATTATTCCTTTTCAGAATATTGGCTTCTGCTTCAGGACTCCAGGATGTGAAGCATCACCCAATTCGCCGAGAACATTAAGGGAAACGAGGGAGTGCTTAGGGAAACTAAGTGTTAAACAGGGCCATCCGTCTGAAGCAGAGCAGGGGAGAGGAGAGTACTGTTGTCTCAATCATGGCTGGTTTATGGCCCACAATCCTTGAATTTGTGTGACAGCAATCCAGTGCCTTACATAGATTGCATCATAAATAACCCAAGTCCGCAGTGGTCAGAGAATCTAAATGAGAGAAAGGAAAGAGATGTAGAAACAAACAGTGAGTAGCAAGCAGGGTGGGGAGAGTTACCTTGACTTTTGCATTGCTAAAAATGAAGACAGGAGAGGCTATGGAAGGAATGAGCCAAGCTGACAGTCCCTTTGGCAAACGATGTCTCTCAAATAGGACTTTGTTTTTATTTTATGGTTTTGTGTGTGTGTCAGAGAGAGAGAGAGAGAGAGAGAGAAGGAGAGAAGTCATTGCATATGGTTAATGCAGCAGGCCATGTGGAGAAAATGTAATTCAGTTTTATGGCCATAATGAAAGATAATATACGTTGTGTTGTTTTTAATTATATTGTGTGTATTTCTCGACATCACTCTGGAATCCATTTGGAGAAAAGGTGATCTTAAAAGAAATAATTTATCTTATAAGACTCTAGTTGCTATTTAATGTCACCAGCAATGATAGCCTAGATTTTGTTGAACCTCCTCTGATTTTTTTTAAAAATATCCTTTTATTGTAAAGTTGGAGCTTTGGATGGGGTAGGGTTAATAGTGCTTGAATTGGTTCAGATGTTCTTTAATAGCAGACCTTAGGAAACTAATTTTTATGGACCAAACTCCCTGCAATCCCCTGCCGCTGATCCCAGCCACTGGCCATTTGGGCTGGGGAATTATGAAGATTATAGTCCAAAAAAGTAAATTTCCAGTAGCTGTGCTGGACAAGGGAATTTAGGAGGTGTAATAGTAAAAAAAGTAACTTATTTCTGCAGGTTAATCACTAGTGGCACCGTTCCTGGGCACATTTTTTGTGAGAGACATGGGTAAAATCCAGTTTTTGATTTCAACTGGAAAAGATGCATCGAACCAAGAGTACCAATACAAGGGTTGTCTGACCAATCAGGAGTTGATTCATTGGTCCACTCTAGCAATTGCATTTAAGTCAGTGGAAACCTTCTGAATGGTGAGAAAAAGGTCCTGGAAGGGGACATGTTTCTCTTCCCTCCCTTCATGGCAGCTCATGAGGATTTGAACCATACCTTCTGTGAAAAGAAATAACAGAAACAGAAGTATGACTGATGCTGTTGCTGCTACTGTTGTGTGCCTTCAAGTCAATTCCAATATATGATGATCCTAAGGTGAACCTAAAACAGGGTTAACTTGGCAACATTTCTTCACAGGTTTGCTATTGCCTTTCTCTGAAGCTGTGAGAGTGTGATGTGGCCCAATGTTATCTGTGGCTAAAAGGTCCTTTGAACCTTGGTCTCCAGAGCTGTAGTTCAACACTCACAGCAGTAACAGTGACTAAATGGTTAAACCTCATACTGCTCAATACTCATATTGAATGTTCTTTCTGTTTCTTTAGAGTTGGAGCTTCACATTTGCTAGGGTTAGGGACATAGGACCCTTGCAAAAGTGAAAAATTGCAAATATCAAAATGTGTGTGTGTATCTGTGGGAAGGGAGCTGAGACATGGTGGGGAGAACAGGCACCCAGGGTCCAAACCAGGTCAGGGAAAGGAGAGGGAAGAGAGGAGTTGGCATGGTGGCCCCACACTTCCTGTCTCTTGCCAATCTCCTTCCTTGAATGTGGAGGGGGGCATTGGGAGAGGGTTTGTGGTGCTTGAGAAATCAGGCTGTGAGCTGTCCTTAGCTGCCAGGCAGCAGCTGGTGGAGGGGGAGGACCAAATGGCGTTTTTAAAGGCTTTGCAGCCTGATTGAAGCAACCAAGAGGGAAGGTTCTCCCAGAAAAAGAAGCACCTAAGGTTGCGAGGGGAAGGACTGAAGCAACTCACAAATAATCAATATTTTTTTAAAATATTTTTGTAAAAATAGACCAAACAAGAAAGGAGGTGGAGTAGCCTTGTATGTCAAGGATGTTTTCACCTGTGAAGAGATCCAGGACTTAAACCCAGAAAGCCAGGTAGAGAGCATTTGGGTAAGAATTAAGGCAGCGAGAAACAATAGGGATATTCTGGTGGGGGTTTACTACAGACCTCCAACCCAGGCTGAGGACTTGGATGACGCCTTCCTCAACCAAATGACTGCACATTCAAAGAGGAGGGATACAGTAATAATAGGAGATTTCAATTACCCGGATATATGCTGGCAGTCAAACTCTGCCAAGACAGCAAGGTCCAGCAAGTTTCTTGCTTGTCTTGCAGACAACTTCATGGTCCAGAAGGTGGAAGAGGCCACAAGGGGATCAAATATTCTAGATCTGGTCTTGACCAACAGGGATGACCTTGTGAATGAGGTAGAAGTGGTTGGATCTTTAGCGGGAAGTGACCATGCCCTGTTGGAATTTAGCATTCAGTGGGAAGGAGAAGATAAGGGTAGCCAGACACTCATCTTAGATTTTAAAAAAGCGGACTTCTGTAAACTTAGGGAGCTGCTGGTTGGAATTCCGTGGTCAGGAATAGTGAAAGGGAAAGGAGTTCAGGAGGCATGGGAGTTCCTTAAAAAGGAGATACTGAAGGCACAGTCTAAAACAGTGCCATTAAGGAGGAAAAATGGAAGGCATCTGAAGAAACCAGAATGGTTGACTAAAGAACTCTCAGCTGAGCTAAGAGTTAAGAGAAACATGTATAGGAAATGGAAGAAGGGGGAAACCACCAAAGAAGAATTTAAGCAAGTAGCTAGGAGATGTAGGGAGGAAGTCAGAAAGGCTAAAGCACAGAACGAGCTTAGGCTGGCCAGAGACATTAAAAACAATAAAAAGGTTTTTTTTAAATATGTCCGCAGCAAAAGGAAAAAGAAGGAGACAGTAGGGTCGCTACGCAGAGAAGATGGCGAATTACTCACAGGGGGGAGAGAAAAGGCAGAGCTACTTAACACCTTCTTTGCCTCCGTATTTTCCCAGAAGGATACAAGCACTCAACCTGGCAGTTGGGGAGCAGGGGAGGAAGCAGAGGAAATGAGGCACATAATAAGTAGAGAGGTGGTACAGGAATACCTGGCCGCACTGGATGAATTCAAGTCTCCAGGGTCAGATGAATTGCATCCTAGGATATTAAAAGAGCTGGCAGAGGTCATTTCGGAACCGCTTGCTATAATTTTTGAGAAATCTTGGAGGACAGGAGAAGTTCCAGCAGATTGGAGGAGAGCAAATGTTATCCCCATCTTCAAGAAGGGAAAAAAAGAGGACCCAAATAATTATCGCCCAGTCAGCCTGACATCAGTACCCGGAAAGATCCTGGAGCAGATCATTAAGCAGTCAGTTTCTAATCATTTAGAAAGCAACGCAGTAATCACGAGAAGTCAACATGGATTTCTCAAAAATAAGTCATGCCAGACTAATCTTATCTCTTTTTATGATAGAGTTACTAGCTTGATAGATGAAGGAAGTGCTGTGGATGTAGCATATCTCGATTTCAGTAAGGCCTTTGACAAAGTTCCCCATGACATTCTTGCAACGAAGCTAGTAAAATGTGGGCTGGACAGGGCTACCGTTAGTTGGATTTGTAATTGGTTGACCGACCGAACCCAAAGGGTGATCACGAATGGCTGCTTTTCGTCCTGGAGAGAAGTGACTAGCGGGGTGCCACAGGGTTCTGTCCTAGACCCAGTGCTGTTCAATATTTTTATCAATGACTTGGATGAAGAAATAGAGGGCATGCTCATCAAATTTGCAGATGACACCAAATTGGGAGGGGTTGCTAATACGCCAGAGGACAGGATCAAAATTCAAAATGACCTGGATAGATTGGAGAGCTGGGCCAGGGCGAACAAAATGAAATTCAACAGAGAGAAATGTAAGGTCCTACACTTAGGCAGAAATAATGGAATCCACAAATATAGGATGGGGGACACGTGGCTGGATAGCAGTACGTGTGAAAGGGATCTAGGAGTCTTCATAGACCACAAGCTGAACATGAGTCAGCAGTGTGATGTGGCAGCCAAGAAAGCCAATGCAATTCTCGGCTGCATCAATAGGAGTATGGTGTCTGGATCGAGGGAGGTACTGGTACCACTCTACTCTGCTTTGGTTAGACCCCATCTTGAATACTGTGTCCAGTTCTGGGCACCCCAATTCAAGAAGGATATTGACAAGCTGGAGCAAGTCCAGAGGAGGGTGACCAAAATGGTGAGAGGCCTGGAAGCCATGCCCTATGAGGATAGACTTAGAGAGCTGGGTATGTTTAGTCTGCAGAAGAGAAGGTTAAGAGGGGACATGATAGCCATGTTTAAATATTTGAAGGGATGCCACGTAGAGGAAGGAGGGGACTTGTTTTCTGCTGCTCCAGAGACCAGAACAAGGAGCAATGGATTCAAGCTGCAGGAAAGGAGATTCCACCTGAACCTCAGGAAGAACTTCCTGACAGTCAGGGCTGTCCGGCAGTGGAATCTGCTGCCTCGGAGTGTAGTGGAGTCTCCTTCCTTGGAGGTTTTTAAGCAGAGGCTTGATGGCCATCTGTCGGGATTGCTTTGAGGGTGTTCCTGCATGGCAGGGGGTTGGACTGGATGGCCTGTGTGGTCTCTTCCAACTCTGAATTTCTATGATTCTATGATTCTATGATTCTATGATCAAATCCACAAAAGCCAAACCTGCAAATGTTGAGGGCCAAGTGTAGTCCCTAGTTAAGTGTATGGGGCATCAGTCTGGATTGTGACTACCATATTCAGGAAGGAGAACTTGTACCTTTGCTCCACTACTGATTGTTTAAATAAATTCCCTTCCCTCACACAGGAGCTAAATGGTGCCTTTGGGGTTAATTTGAGAGGATGTGGCTGAGGGAAATTTCAAACCTCCTGTAGCTATGTGTGTTGAGAACTTACATACCCTGAAGGCACAAGATCCTGAATTATCTTGGAAGCTAAGCAGGGTCAGGCCCAGTTAGTATCTGGAAAGGAGACCATAAGAGAAAGTTAGACGCAGTAGGCTGTATTTCAGAGGAGAGCACTGGCAAACCATCTCTGAGTATTTTTCGCTGAAAATAATCTTATAAAATTCATGGGGTTGCCATAAGTAAACAAATAATTTGAAGGCATATGCGCACACGTGTGTGTATGTGTGCGCACGCACACGCACAACGTGTACTTATCCTGTAAAAATAAAACAGAATATGTAAATAAGTTCTGTGGAATTTATTCCAGCATTTATTCCAAATGGATGGTGTACCTGGGGAACATCTCACCTTCTCTTGGAAGCTGGGACCATTCTAGTGCTATTTTGTCCTTATGTCCATCTTTTCAAGACTGTTGTATTGTTGTGTGCCTTCAAGTTGTTTCTGACTTAAGGTGATCCTAAGATCATGGGGTTTTCTGAGGTGTAGAGTGTGTAACATGGCTAAGGTCACCCAGTAGATTTCCACAGCTAAGGGGGAATCGACTTCTGGTGTCCAAGGTCATAGTCCAACCATCAAACCACTAAACTACACTGGCTCTTCAAGATACCTTCTCAAAATTTCATTAAAGGTAGCTAAGTTGTCATTCTTTAAGGTTCTGATCCATCTCAGGGATGTTCTGGAGAAGTCCTGTTCAACTGGGTTCTTTGCAGGTATGTTAGACCACAGTATCCATCCCCTCAGGCATCAGGAAACAAGATAGTAAAGGATGCTTTACAGATGAAATTCCTGTAAATATGTGTGTGAGAGGGAGGATGTATCTTTTCTGTCATACACATGCAGACTAAAGTGTCATGCAGTATACTGCCTATCATTCCACACATTGCAGCTGCTCAAGTGTAATCTGAATGGTTGAGAACATATTGTGAGACAGATTTCGGGCTTCTTTTGTTTTGTTTTTCTTAATAAATTGTTGACCCAGAGACACTCCTTAACTTCTAAAGTCAGTGCAGGAGAGATTCATGTGCAGTGCAGATGAATAAAAACATATAACAAGTGGAGCTGAATTTTCAGCAAGGTACAATAGTTTGTGTAGGCTCAGGATGTGATTCTTGGAATGAACTGAGTAGGATGGTTGCCAGCACATGCCAGTGTTTTTATCTGTGAAATGTTGGAAGATATTCCATACAATGTGCATATTTAGTCTGATTTCTTTGTGTATTTCAAGAAGATCGACCTCCTGGGATGTCCTGGCTTCATGAGCTCCCCCCATTTCAGCAGAAGGAATCAATTTTATGTACCTATTCTTGTGAAGCAGAAGTGAGTCCTTCTACTGTAATTAACAGAAAGCTTCAACTGCTGTGAGAAAATTGTATATTCATCTGAGAGCCAAGTCCTCCAGGTGAAACCAAATAACACCAGTAGTGGTGATGTATATTGATAGACCCATTTCAGCAAGGTTCATTTTCCCCAGGAGCAGGTATTTCGTAGCAGCAATGGGTCTTAATTGCCTTTTCAAGACCAGCAACACAATGCATGGCATTACCTATAGGGGTAACTTGAAATGGAAATATTATTGCAAGGGGGAAAGAAAGTGTCTCCCCTTGTCCCTGGTATTGTGAGGAAACACAGAAGAAACAGGGATGCCTGGGGTGATGGCAGATGTTGTCACTGTCCCTGTTGAACAAAACAAAACAAACAAAATTTTTTTAAAAATCCAGCACTGTGATCTTGTGAATCCTGCTTCCATATACCACTGGCATTCTTCTGCCCACAAAATACCATCTGGATTGGAACACTGGCTTTGAAAAGGTTCATTATGAAGATGCTTAGCCGCCATCTTACCACAGAAAAACTATACCTGGGCTGTTCTTTTGGGTGCAATTTCTCCTGCAGTAAAAAAATGTTGGACATGATATTTTAAAGAATAATGTGTGTCTGGCTCTGGCTCTGTAGCCATCTGTCTGTCTGTAGAGGAGATCTTGTAGGATGTATTTCCAGTGGGCAGTGCCAGGGTGTGCCCACATAGCCAGTCACTGGCTTTGTCTGACCTTTGTTGTGCAGCCAGGGAAAAGGTGTTGCATAAGGAGATTCTGGATACCTTCTTGCACATCAGCCATACTTATGCTGACACAACTCTGGGTACACCAGCATAAATGATCAAAAAGGAACTTATTCTGTGTGTCTATATCTGCATGTCAATATATGAACGTTAATATCAGAACATGTCTCCTCATGTAACCTATGCCAGTGGTTCTCAACATTTGGTCCCTCAGATGTTCTGAACCGCAACTCACAGAATTCCTTACCATTAGCCATACTGGCTGGGGTGTCAGGGAGTTGAAGTCCTAAACATCTGGAGTGCCAAAGATTGAGCCTAATGACCTAGATGGTGTTTGATACTGGAACACAAATGTAGGAAACTCGAAAAGGCAGAAATTGAGAGAGCGAAGCGAGTGAATATGTCTCTTAGAAAAGTAGTTATAAGTCTCTGGCCTTATTTCCTTTCGAGTCAAAGGGATTTCCCCCCTGTTTCTAAATGAAAGGGAGGAGGTAAAAACCACACACACAGGGAGAAATCAATCCATCAAATGTCATTACAGATTTATTAAGCCTGATGTAGAAAGACTTTTTAACATCTTCAGAAAGCATAAAAAGAGCACTTCCATTCAGTCTTGTGCTTTGAAAATCTAAATATATTTTCATCATATAAATAATTCTTTTCATGTTTTTAAGTGCATCTGTTTTTTTTTTAATTATTACTCCTTCTTCAAATTTCCATTTTACAATTGGCCCAAACTGAAGTCTGCCTTGACTGAAATGAAGCTATTTGCAAAGCTAATGATGTTGTGGAGCGTGTCTATGGCAAACCGTATCAGCTAGATTTCAGAAAGGTAGTTCAATGAGGAAGGCATTAAAATGAGGGACAGCCTCCAGCAAAATCATAATTGAACACGCCCAAGCCCTTAATATCTGCAGTTGGGTTTCCTGATGCAAATTATGATAACATTTCATCAGATGGGAACAGTGGCTTTCCAATAAATGCAATAAGAAAGAGATGTACTGTTCCTCTCTCCCTCTCTTTTTTTGTCCTGACACTGAGCAAAAAATTGCTATGTTTCTTTTTTTAAAAAATGTAAATAATATATTTACTGAAATATTTTCCAATTGAAATGAAGCATCCAGGATTTAATGTATAGCAGGGGAATTAACCCTTCCTCTGAGCACATTCATTAAGGATGGTGAAATGTCTGTTATTTGGGGACTCCACTGCTATAAAATTCAAACAATTTTATTTTCAAATATTAAAATGAAATATACAATGTAATTTTCAAATTCTTTTTCTTTTTAAAAGGCGGGGGGGGACAAGAGAGCCTCAGCATGTGATGTGGCAAAATAACTTTATCCACCTCCAGTTTAATTGAAATCATAAAGTTACTGCATTTTGTTCTCTCTTGATATCTCTGTAGCTTGAATCGTACACAAACGTGCTTCCTCTAGCAACAGTCACTGCTTTGCTTTTAATTGAAAATGGTTGTCTGGGAAAATAAGGTACCTACATATATTTGGGCTTGGTTTATTGATACTGATGATGATTTGTTTTGTGGAAAGACAAAAACAATTGAGACCATGCAATTACCAATTTTGAGGAATCCGTCTAGCAAGTCCCCCTCTGATAAAGCTGTCTATGTTTTTCTGTGTCCCCACAACCCGCCCGATCTTGGTGAAATCACATCATATACTCAGCCTGTTGAATTCCAAGGAAGCTCACTGTAGAGCAAATGTGTAAGATTTGCCACCCATAGTTGCCAGTAATTGCCACATTTTAGTATCTCCTTGATATTGAAAAGAAGAAATGGTTCAGCTTGAAAGAGCCAAGATGCTCTCTGGCGTTTTGTTTTGCTTTGTTTTGTTTTGCTTTAACCACTGGGTGGTGCTATATTCCTAAAGGTGAGGGCCCTGTGGTTTAATTTTCTTTTTCTCTGTTTTTAAATTTTATTTTAACTGTAAGGACCATTCATAATCATCAAAACCAAGTGAAACATGGTTTTGATTAAAACAGCCTGTTGGCTCAATAATCTTAGTAATTTTAAAAACATCCTTAATGTGGAAGAACAGTACTACAATGTCAGCTATGTCCTTGGGGCCCATTAGAACAGCAACAAAATAAATAAGAAGGAGAAATGTGAGGTCATGAAAACAAAATTAAGCTAATGTTTCAAATTTTGACAATTACGAATTGTTCTTCGGAGAAGACTTCCACCTCCCTTGTTTTTCTTTAAAAAGGGGGGGGGAATAAATCCAGGCTCTATTTAGATGAAATACAAAGAGGGTAATTGTACATGTATGAGTTTCCTTGTGCGGGTTAAGAATGCCTTCACAGCAAAACTTGGACATCATTTTATTATTATTCCTATCTTTCCCTGTCGCCAGAATTGGGCAGGTCTCATGCAAACACAGACTTGTTTTCTCCATTGTTCTTGTGTAAACTCTATTTTAATTCCTCGCTGCGGAATTAAGAGACGATGAGCAAAGAAAATGACACCAGCAACAGCGACAACAGAAATAGCAAGCATAATGGGCCAAGGTTCATCAGGGGCTGGTGTGTGTGTGTGTGTGGTTTCTTTTTTTTCTTTTTTTTCCATTTGATTTGAATTTTTCTTTCTTTCTTTTTTTTAGGAAACGGAAACAAGCAAATATAACAAAAATCTGTGTTCATTAACATGGCAATATAGTTAATTATATACAAATATGTACAGTATAAAAAATGCATCAAAGGCTTCAGTTTCCATCCGTTCAAGCTGCAGTGCACACAGAAAAGCAGCTTGCTTTTCTTCATTTCTCCCCCACGTCCCCCTGCCCTTGTCTTTCTCCCGCCTCCCAATCCACCCTCCACCCTTCGCCCCAAGTATACAGGCAATATCGTCTATACAGCATGCAACTTGTAACAAAAGTAGTGCAGATGCACCAGAACATTCTTACAGATACACTGGCTGTAATTTTTTTTTCTCTCTCATTAAAAGGAAAAAAAAAAAAGGAGTTTTGGATGGTCCCTTTGAACAGCTACATTTTGAAAACGAGGCTGTCCGCTCTCTGTGTGTGTGTGTGTGTGTGTGTGTGTGAGAGAGAGAGAGAGAGAGAACGAGTTTCCAGATTCACACACTTTATTGAAGAGGAGTGTACTTTTCAAAACCCACTTTTCGTAGGTGATCTATAACCACCTCTGAGAACTCGCAGAAAATATTTCAAGGATGCTCCAAGAACTTGCTAACTGAAACTACCAAGCTAGAGAAAGCTGGCAATTTTTCACTGGCCTCATCAGCACCACGACTAAGAGTCTGTTGTTTTAAACAGAAAAAAGATGCTTGTGATTCATGTTGTGAGGTATTCATGACAGGAAAGAAAAACCTCTCTTTCTTTCTACTCCACCCATCTCCCTCTTTCTCTCTCTCTCCCTCTCTGGCATCAAATGAAGAAATTCATGAACGATACCAATGTGTTCGACGGAAAAGCAATATTGTACCCGAGTTTATTGGGAGGTTAGAAACTCTATGTAGAATGAAACGGTCCAGGTTTCAGCCTCTGCGTGTCACTACTGCAGTATAGAACGCTACCAAGAGGTATTGAGGAACTTTATTTGCTCCCGAATACAGATAGCCAACTTCTGTTTTTCCCGGAAGCCTTGCTATTCTTATGGTAAAGGCCTCACAGTGATGGAGTACATAGGGCTGAGGGCTTGAAATGTGAACTTTAAAGAGAAATGTGGACTCCTCCCCGCTGCCCCACATTATGTTGATATTTTTTTCTAGAACAAAAAAAAAAAATCTGTTCCTTATAAACAAAATGGTGGGCAAGATACTGGAATTAAATTTCAATCAATTTAAAAAATGATTTTTATTAAAACTGAAAACTTATTAACAATTGCCTGGACCTGTCTGAAGCATTATAAAGATCTTTGTGGGCTGTCGGTTGGTGATCTCCGATAATAGGACAAAGCATTTGTGCTCCCGCTACCATTTTATAACTATGCATTTGTAGGTAATATAGGAATCTTACTGATTCATAAATCTTTCCAAGTCTGTAATATGGATTGTTTAGTAAAAGAAAACATTTCTACGTAGGCATTTCACAGTGGAGATTTAGTCAAGCAGCAGAAATTTGGCTAAGCATTGAAACCTCAGCTCTTGAATTTGATCCCTTCCTTGCAACTGAAGTGATTTTTTAAAAAAACCCTGGTAATTTCCACTTAACATACACACTTTATGCAATTACGAACTCAAGAAGAAGCAAAACTAGGAGTAGACTTAATCTGTTTCGTTATGCAGGGCACCTTTACAAATGGCTGTTGATATATCTGAAGCCAAGATGAGCCTCTGACCTAGGTAGACAACTTTCTAGGATGATAAGCTGAAAAGCTCCTATGTGAATAAAAACTTCTTTAATAAGAAAGGACTGGACAGCAGCATGATCCTTGCATACAATCTTATCTCTGCTTGGCATACGTTAGCTACATATCCTTCATAAATAAAAACTTGAAGAATATCAGCTGTTTGATTGACAAATCAACATTTAAAGAAGGAGCTAGAATGCTGGATAGTAGAAAAGTGTGAAACGTGGGCGAGAGAATATGCTGAAATGAAGTACATCCTCTATGATCTGTTACAGAATGATGGCATTCTGCACAATTGGCCGAATCCAGCATCTGACTTATGTTAGCAGAGCTTCAGAAAATATTCTTTTTTAGACCAACCAACTCTCAGAATCCTTCCACCAACATAGCCTCTGAGAATTGTAGTGCAGCAAAGTACTTCGTCACAGTCTATTTATGCACCTATGTAAGCAGAGAACGCTTGTTCACACCAGCTTCTGCTTTTGCTTTCAATAAAAGGAGCAATTCCATACAAGCAAGGGAACGTGGGCTACAGTGAAATCCAATAGTGTCAGTAAGGCAGCCTATAGTCTGCTGTTGCTGCAAGATATTTCAGGGGTGTGGTGACATTGCACAGTTGTAGCAGTTGGATACCCCTTTAATTGTCATGGCTCCATGCCGTGCAGTCCTAAGATTTCTACTTTGGTGACATACTTCTGTCCTCAAAAACTCTACATTCTGCTGAATTATAGCACTAGAGCCTTTTAGCACAGAATTTTAAGTCTTTCCTCCAAAATACACATCACATAATTCTGGATGATGGAGCAAGGAAAGTTTAAAAGCATCCAACTGCTATAATTGTGTTGTTTATACACAATCCAGGAGGAAGAGGCCTGAGTATCTTTACCAGCAAGCATAAAAGGAGGGAGATAGGATAAAGAGGATGTCCAGAATTTCCCAGTGGCCATGCTGGTTGAAAAAGCATGAGCAGGAATAAGTAGTAGAGCACATGTGTAATAATAAATCAGCAGAAAAAAAGGAGACTAGGCTCCAGATGCTTATGAATGGCCCAAGTTGATTCTTTAAAGAGCCCAATCTGTTTCAATCTGTTTATAAATTAATTGGCCTTCTTCAGGGGCATAAATCTAATCTACAACAGAATTTCTGAAGTTGTTGGTGCACTCTCTTTAAAACCAGACCAATATGCAATAAAGGAAAAGCATGCCCTTCATGTGTGGCCAAGCAACATCAGAAAGTGGTCAAGATGTGAAAAGGTATTAATGAGGAAGAACACACCAGCTAGGAGAGGCCGTAGCAGTTTGCTTTTGCCTGAGCCTACTGGGAAGGACAGGATTCTTCCCTCTCCTCTCCTTTTCCCCCTGCTGTGTTAACTTTGCACAAACCACATTTGTACTGTGAACTCAGCCTGTAGCAGGTGAGGTAAGCTGAGGACAAAGGAGGAGGAAGACAGAAATTGGAACATTTTAAAAGCATCTGAAAAAGTGGGATGACAATTGGGACTGTACCTGTCATATTGAGACAACTGGAAGGTATGAAAAAGTAAACCTTTCAAAGTTCTGATCATTCCTGATTGAACCATCTCCTGCCTTCTGTTGTCTAAAAGTGAATAGAAAGGACACATATTGTTCTCCCTGCCCATCATCTTCTCCCGAACGAGGTGTACATAAGTCATTGAAATGTTTCACTGGCTGCCATCAATGAAACCTTACAAAAATCAGCAATGCTGGGGCAAAACTCCCATGGGCCTTAATAGACTTGTATGGAAAAGAACATTTAGGTCTAAATCCAATTTATGACTCAAATAAACTTAGCGCTCATTTAAGTTTCCTAGACTCACTGTGTTTGCTCATTGCTCAGTAGCTGGGACTGATGGCTGAGTTTAGACCTTTATTTTTAAAAAATTGATAATGTTACTTGGTGTAATATAGTTTTATAGTGGCCTTCATGTTAGTATATGAAGCTGATTTTACCGACTATTGATTGGTCCACCTAGCTTTGTACTGTCAACTGAAAACACCTTTCCAAGGTCTTATAACTTCCCACCTGATTCTTTTAAATGGCTCTGGAAGGGCGTGAACCCAGAGCCTTCTGCATCAAACTACATGCTCTGTTAATGTGGTATGACGTATTTTCTTATAACTTGCCAAGGAACTGATGATGGGGACCCTAACATTAGGATGACAGAGTGAAAACTGGGGAGGGCTCTTGTTCTTTTAATATCTGTGTAGAAGAGGGAATTTCAGCATGTCCTGTCTGAGAAGCATCATTGGCTGAAATTCCCTATTCAACCAAGCCATCAAAGGTAGAGGAGTCCTCTCCAGTTTTTACCCTGGCAACCCTAACTAGCATATAATCATTGAGTTCTATAATTAAAAATGTTATACTTTGAGACATAAAGTTCTGGAAACAATATCTCTGGAGATATAACCCCATGGCTTACTAGATTTCACTTTGTTTTTACACTTTTTAATTTCCTGATTCATTATAGACTTGAATTTATTTTATTTTTTTTGAAAAAAAGACTTCTACAAATAATGTGATGATCATTTAAATTATTCTTTCCAATTTTTATTAATATCAGTTCTTCTGCTGTCAGAAAACCACAACTTTTGGGGTTCTTCCTCCTTTCTTTTCCCTCTCCTTTTTACCTATTAAAGGTTTCAGAAGTCTGGGAAACAAAAAGGTGAGACGCAATTATTTAATGGTCATAGAGCTGGAATTCAAAAAGGTAAAAAAAAGAGGTTTATTAGTATGCTAAAGTGTAAATTTTCAACGTCATTGGTTGCAATATACAAAATATGCTTACATCTGTGTATCATGAATTTTTCCTCTTCTGTTCTAAGGAAGAGAAATAAGTTCTAAAGCGGTTATTTTATGACTTTACTTATATATACATTTTTCTTGTTGATGGATTTTTTTTATCCTTTTGTGTGGGAAGGTGAAATTAACATTTGCTGTAAAAGTCTAATTCTGCCTAGTGTATTTATATCCTAGTACATATGGTACTTTATTTATTGTTAAGTAATAAAGAAAAAAAAAGTTGCTCTCCTTCATTTATATTGCTGGAATTATCTTTTGGACTAGAAGTCTCCTATAAATGCTTTTGGAGAAGCATTGGTATGTAACATTGATTATTTTATTTTTTTTGGAATGTCATCTAATGTCCTTTATGATTCCAAAGGAAACAAAGTGGCTTCATCTTTAACACACTTTTAAAATAAGAGAGGAATATAATGTAATTTTTGTAGAAACTGGGGTGGAACCATCCTGAGGACCTGTACAGAGGAAAGAGGGGGATGTTGCATTCAGATGTCACAGTGAACTTCTGAACAATCCAGCATCTCAGGAACAAGCTGTGTGACAGAAAAAGCAGAAGTATAATGGTTACCAGTCTTCTTTCTTAGCTTCATTCAAGAATGCTGGGTGTGGGCTTATCCAAAGAATTCTAGGGCCAGCCAGGATATCTCAAGACTCACTTTTTCCCCATGTAGACACCTATTCTAATCCTCAATATCACCTGAAGTCAGGACTCTCCATTCCGTTGTATTTCTGATTTCTATGTATAGTGGTGATGGTTGAACAGTGAAGAAGGCTGACAGGAAGATAATCAATTCATTTGAATTGTGGTGCTGGAGGAGAGTTCTGCAGATACTACGGACTGCCAAAAAAAACAATAGAAGGGCCCAAAGCTCAGCAGGCCTAAACTCTCCCCAGAAAACAAGACTAAACTGAGACTTTTTATCAACGACTTGGATGAAGGAATAGAGGGCATGCTCATCAAATTTGCAGATGATACCAAATTGGGAGGGGTTGCTAATACGCCAGAGGACAGGATCAAAATTCAAAATGACCTGGATAGATTGGAGAGCTGGGCCAAGGCTAACAAAATGAAATTCAACAGAGAGAAGTGTAAGGTCCTACACTTAGGTAGAAGAAATGGAATACAGAAATATAGGATGGAGGACACGTGGCTGGATAGCAGTACGTGTGAAAGGGATCTAGGAGTCTTCATAGACCACAAGCTGAACATGAGTCAGCAGTGTGATGCGGCAGCCAAGAAAGCCAATGCAATTCTCGGCTGCATCAATAGGAGTATGGTGTCTAGATCGAGGGAGGTACTGGTACCACTCTACTCTGCTTTGGTTAGACCCCATCTTGAATACTGTGTCCAGTTCTGGGCACCCCAATTCAAGAAGGATATTGACAAGCTGGAGCAAGTCCAGAGGAGGGCGACCAAAATGGTGAGAGGCCTGGAAGCCATGCCCTATGAGGATAGACTTAGAGAGCTGGGTATGTTTAGTCTGCAGAAGAGAAGGTTAAGAGGGGACATGATAGCCATATTTAAATATTTGAAGGAATGCCACGTAGAGGAAGGAGAGGGCTTGTTTTCTGCTGCTCCAGAGACCAGGACAAGGAGCAATGGGTTCAAGCTGCAAGAAAGGAGATTCCACCTGAACCTCAGGAAGAACTTCCTGACAGTCAGGGCTGTCCGGCAGTGGAATGTGCTGCCTCGGAGTGTAGTGGAGTCTCCTTCCTTGGAGGTTTTTAAGCAGAGGCTTGATGGCCATCTGTCAGGAGTGCTTTGAGGGTGTTCCTGCATGGCAGGGGGTTGGACTGGATGGCCTGTGTGGTCTCTTCCAACTCTAGATTTCTATGATTCTATGATTCTATACTGTGGTACTTTGAATGTCTTATGAGAAGATATGATTCATTAGAAAAGACAGGAATGCTTGGTAAGGTACAAGGCAGTAGAAAAAGAGGAAGGCTGCATTACAGGTATATAGACTCAATCAAGGAAGCCACCGTACTGAATCTGCAAGAGCCAAAGAGGGCTGTTGATAACAGGGTAACTTGGAGGTTTCTCATACATAGGGTTGCCAGAAATTGAAGTTGACTTTGTGGCAATTCACAACAACAAGAAGACCTCAAAACAGTATTGAAAGTCCTGTCCTGCATTAGTTGACATGGGCCATTTCTGCACTACAGTGTTCTAGTGCTATTATTCCACTTTCAACATCCTGTGGAATCCTGTGGTTTGCAGTTTAGAGAGGGGCATTTAAAATTCCCAACCAAGGAACTCTTTGGCCTCGGTAAACTACAAACCCCAGAATTCCACAGGACGTTAAATGTGGAATGATAGCTCTATAACAGTGTAGTGTGGAAATGGCCACGGTCTTTGGAAGGGTGGAGAAGTGGGGACTGTTGCCCTTGGCTTCACACCAACATTGTATGAAGGACCACATCAACATTAATGGACAACACACAAGAACTGGGAAGGATAATATGATACAGAATGCAAGAAAAAAGAAGAGTGGGTGTCAAACAAACACTCAGCCTCACACCTATTAGAAAATGACTCTACAGGTCCTTCTCAGTGGTGAATCTTGCCATGCCCCTTGATTTTATTTTATTTTGTCCAAGGGCATTTTATTTCCAACAATGCTAGACAGCAATGCTACTGTGGAGGCACCGTAGTATATTTAAAATGGAGATTGTCCTAGGCCATTCAGAGGTATACCACTGCCACAAAAGCCCAGAGGGAAGAAAGTTACTACCTAGTGCTGATGTTACCACAGACCTCAAGCTGGTCCCACAGTACTCTTCTGAAGGAGGCCCATTGGGTTCCATCACTGCTCCCTATTTAATGAGAAGGAAAAGGTATTTTGAAGTAAGTTCTTTATTACCTTTTGGGAATCAAAATGTCTTGGTGTTCTGAGAGTTTTTGATATTGTGTGGCTTACGGTGTATATATTTTTATGATATTATCATTTGGTTTATAGTTTTGTGAGTGGCTTGTGCATCCATTTATGTATCATTTGCTAATTTGTGTAATTTATGTGGTTAAATACTTCTTGTTAAATAATATGTGGGTGGGAACCAGCATGGCATAGTGATTTGAGCATTTGACTACAACCCTGGGGCCCAGGGTTCAGTTCCCTGCTCTGCTATGGAAACCCACCGGGTAGCCTTGGCTGCATCACACACTCTCAGCCCCAGAAAACCCCATGATAGGTTCACCTTAGGGTTGCCATAAGCTGTGAATGACTTGAAGGCACATAACAATAACAACAATTACTACTACAGTGAAAACACCTTTTAACAGTTGAAGAGATATTACAGGAATTTCTTTACTATTAGTTCTTTGGTTTAAGTGTAGATTAGACAAATCTCTGGTGGAAAAGACCACCTCTGAGTATTCCTTGTCTAAAGACGCTTCTGCACTAGGCTGTTATAGTGCTATGATTCCACTTGCAACATCCTATGGAATAATGGGATTTGCAGTTTCAGGAGGGGCCGTCTGGCCCCTCCTGAAACGGCAAACCCCAGGATTCCATAGGATGTTGCAAGTGGAATCATAGCACTATAACAGCCTAGTGCAGAAATGGTCTAAGAAAGCCTATGGAATTCATGAAGTTGCCATAAGTCAACAGGCAACTTGAAGGCACATACCCACATGGCTTTCATAAAGTCATGAAGGCTATATCTGACTACAGTATCAGAGTACTGTTCATCATAGTAACCTTTGAAATGAGAGCGTCCCTCACACCCCATTGCAGGCTTCCTATATATATCTCGTTAGCCCCTGTGAAAACGATATACTGGGCCAGATAGGCCTTTGGTCTGATTCAGTATTGCCATTCTATTTTTCATTAAGTCCCAGCAGACGTGAAAAGCTAATTCAGTCATTAGCCTTGACCATTTCCTCACACAACAGGTTGCCTATCTTTTCTGTTGGCTGATAAAAAATGTCACAAGCATGTTAACTTATTCGTATGCTCAGTCCTTCAAAGATTTTGGAAGCTGCTGCAAAAACTACTACTACAAACGAGAGATGAATGATGTTTTGACGGAACTGGTACTAGCCGATCAGTACCATCAACAACCTTGCAAACTTACAGAGACAGTGGCCATTTCCGCACTAGACTGTTATAGCACTATCATCACACTTTCAACATTCTATGGAATCCTGGGGTTTGCAGTTTTGGGAGGGAGCAGCTGGCCCCTCCCAAAACTGCAAACCCCAGGATTCCATAAAATGTTGCAAGTGGAATAACAGCGCTATAACAGTCTAGTGCAGAAATGGCCAGTGTTTTGAAGTTTTGGTTTTTTGTTACTGTGTAGGAAAAGAAAACTACATTTTGGATTGAGTACAGTAGGGCACTTGCAAATCAATCACACCATGCTACAGATATTACATCTATCTTTATTCCAAGTTACCAAGGAAGCAAGTTTGTTTGCTTTATGGTACAGCACTAAGAAGCACTTCAGAAGTATATGTGAACCTATATTTATTAGCAGCTATTTTTTATGCAGATCAGCTGACTTGGTTCCTATGAACCAAACCTGATGGGGATGCAAGCCAAGATGCTTGGCCTAGTGTAGCAAAAATATCTTATCCCCAATAAATTGGTTAAGTCTATCTTACTATCATTGAAAAGTTGTGTGATTGAGGAGAAAGTCATAATCTAAATCTCCCCTTTCCCACATTTGTATTTTCATGCAGCAACAAAAAAGGAACTTGTGTTTCTGAGTAAATCTTTCCAAGCTGTAGGTGATAGTGACAATCCTTTCTGCTTTATTGCTGCGTGAGACAGTAAACAGCTAGGATATATGGTATATCAATATGCCACTTGTTAATAAGCAGGGATGCAAATCATAAATATTCGGATGTTTGATCACCAGTTTTTTTAATTAATGTTTTGATGATCTCCAATAAGAATAAAAGTCAGGATGATGATACTGAGCACAGGCGACAGAGAAAAGATGAACTGATTCCTCCCCTCCCAAATTATCTGATTTATGTGACAGATAAACTAGCAGCTCATCCAGGTTTATACCAAGAAAGAAAAGAAATGAGTGTGAGAGAGGGAAGTAATATTTTTTATTTTATTTTTGAAAACTGACTGTTTTCAAGAAGACCACTTTATTCAAATATCTGCCTAAGTGTTTCTAAATGAAAGCAAAACACACAAAATGATTGGGCTTTGAGGGCGTAGTTTGGTGATTTGTAGGTAGCTTTTCAAGGTTTCCAGTTTGAGACTTTCTATGCTTCCTGTTCTGAGAAGTAAATAACACCAGGGTTCATCCTTTGTTGTCTTGCTGAGGTTTCAAAATGGCCAAAGCTGTCAAGCTATCAAAGAATGGCTAACTGGCAGGGTAGCATTTTGTGTGAATGCTCTGACATATCTGAGACACAAGAAGAAAAGTTTAGTGTGGCTCACTTCCATATTTCAAAGGTGTTTGAAGAGTTGGAAAGGTATGATCTTGCAGAGCTTGAAAAAGTTACTTTTTTGAATCATAACTTCCAGAATCTTCTACTGGGCATGCTGACGAGAGGATTCTGTAAGTTGTCTAAATTCTGCAGTCTCACCATGCAGGATGCTTAAACATCCAGGCAAATGGTTACCATGACTTGAGTGAGTGTTGCTGCCAGCAGCAATGAATAACAAGAGCAAGGAGAGGAACAACTCACCCTGGCCTCTCCTTCTGGTTTATGGTCCAGACTGGGGCCACTGGCACAGGGCAAAAGGATGGGATAAGCAGGAGGATTAGGAACCAGGAGGAGCTGCTGGGTATTTGGAGAGGGAGGTCTAGGACCCCCCTCAGCTCAACATACTGAAAAACCAAAGCAAAACACTTTGGAAGATATATGAAATGTGGAGATTTTATTCTTCTCTTGAGGAAATGCAGTAGGATTCTGAGCTTACGTCTGATTTAGGCCTAAAGTATACTTACTGCTTAGGGCTGGGAAATGGCCGTGAGAGAGTTCTCACCCATACTTTTACCACATGTGCAGGCCATCAGTATTTTAAATTTAGCACACTAGCGTTGTACCACTTGGGCCATGGATTGCTGATAGGTATATGTGGTTGATGCATTTAAACATAATCAATCATGTGTGAAAAGCTAATGTGTGGAAGTATATTTCTGTTGTCTTCACCACGTGTGAATTATTTCTTAGACAACTGTCTGGGGAAGATAGTTATAAATGCTTTCCTCCTCTTTTTTTTTTTTTTTTTTTAAACTAGCATATTAAAGGGCCAGGGAAGGATTTTGCAGAGCCTGGTTTGTGCTGTTTTTAGTAATTTTATTATATGAAAGAAACTCTATTATTAGTATCAGTATTAGATATCAAAAATATGCCCTCCGTCCTATAGGCTGGCATCCTGTTAGTGGCGTATGCAGGTATTAGTCAATCTTTGGTCAGTGCAGAGGTTGGTATTCTTTTCCTCTCTCTGCACTGATGAAAGTTCTAGACAGCCCCTCAAAGTTATTCCATGTTTAATGGAGAATAGGGTGGGGGAATCTGAGGCCATGTCCCTGGAGCCATACGCAAAATGGCAAAATATCATCCACTGAGACCTCCAGAGGGTCTATGTGTCTCAGTAGATAATGTAATTATTTCATATCCGGCTATGGGGACATAGCTAGATGCTTCTTTGATCTCCTTCTGCTTTCCACCATGCATGGAATAACCATGGTGGTGGTGGTGGGGGCTTGTAGTGGCTTTACAATGGGTCCAGGGTGAGTGAATGGTCACCTGTAGTGTAGTTCCACATGAATACTACACTGAGCCATACAAGATGCCAGCCTTGGGATGAGAAGTGATAGTCTGGATTTTCTGCCACTTCACTGTACTGCTTCAGTGTGGAAAGGTTCTTGTTACTAGAGCCACTGGGGTCATCTACCATGCTAAACACAGACAACCCTCAGCCATACACAAAAGCCCATCATTAATGCAATAGACAGAGTTGCAGAAATAGTGGGCCTACCAACAGGCCAAAAAGGTCTCTGTCAAACTGCACTCAACTCTGGGTCACACATCGGATGAGCTTAAATCAGGGAAAATTGACTAGGAACTCAACAAATACAAGAATAGTTAGCATGTACTGAATGCTTTACAACAGGAGCAGGCAGCTGTGGCAGGTTTGGGGGAAGTTTCTTGTCCCTGAGGCCCTTCATGGGCCACAAGGACTATGAAAAGTGCCAAAAGTGTCTGGAAATTTAGTTTTGAGAGGAAAGTATTGATTGATTGATTGATTGAAATTTTTATGCCTCCTTTTCTCACAAGTGTTTTTTTTTTTTTATCAGAATGGGTTGCAACCTTTTAGAAAGCTTTCTGGAGTCTTCAAAAAAAAAGTCAATACACTTTCTTTTTTGGCTAGAGAAAAGGTGGTCGGGGGTGGGGTCTGGACTTTTTGAGGGCCAGAAAAATAGCTGCCAGAGGGGCATGTGTGATCTTAGGGCCATACTTTACTCATCCTTGCTTTAGAGTGTTAAAGCCAAAGCCACCTCCAGTTACCATTAGACAACTGCCTGAAGGAGCAGATTAGTGGGTAATGATGCCACTTTGCTGGCCTTTATCTCATGAACTCCTTGTTCCCCTGTCCTGGAGGATGGAGCTGCATAAGACACATAATCTCCACAAGCTGATTTGCTGTCTCAGATATGGTGGATGATATCCCATAGCTGGTATTGAAGCAGAATTCAAACATCAGTCCAGTCAGTTTCTGTACAAGGACTGGGCAGGGGAATCTCCTATATTGTCCTTTACCTCAAGCAGCAAAGTGTCTTGGGCCAGCCCTGTTCAAGACATGTTGAATGCTTTACCTCAGTCAGCTCTACCGGAGGTTGTATTGGAAAGGCCCAAAGGACACTCAGTGGTGAAACACAGGCTCTACATACAGAAGGTCTCTGGTTTAATTCCTGTCAGTTCCCTCTCCTTACCCATCAGTTATGACTCCTTCCCCAATATTACCTAGTTTAGCAGTTAAATAATTTTAATAATTTAATAATTTACAAAAACTCCTAACCCTCAATCCATGCTCTAGTGCCAATGGGAGAGGCAGCAGAGCTGTTAGCACATGATTGTGGTCTGTTGGTGGTGGTGGTGGTGCTGCTGCTGTTGTTGTTTGCCTTCAAGTCATTTCTGACTTATGGTGACCCTAAGGTGAATTTATAATAAGGTTTTCTTGATAATTCTTTCCCCTGAGGTTTGGCTTTACCTTCTTCTGAGGTTGAGAGCATGTGAATTGCCCAAGGTCACCAAGTAGGTTTCCATGGCTGACCAGGAATTCAAACCCTGGTCTCCAGAATCATAGGCCAATGTTCAAACTTCTACGCCATGCTGGGTCTCAATGACTGCTGTCTATCACACAGAAAATCTGAGATGTTCAGACTAAGATAAAAAAACAGCTAAAAGACTATACAGGATGAACACAAGCTTAAATCAGATTGGTAGTCCCAGCCAGAATAGACTACTTACATCAATAGGATTTGCATACTTGATGACTCACTATTCACAGTTGATTCAATTTGTCTACTCTAGCTGGGAGTACCAATGGTATTCAGGTCACAATATGCAGTTTTCTACGTGTCCTTTACTCAAAAGTAAGTGAAGGGGAAATCAATCTTTGTATTTGGACCACAGTGCATGGGAAGGGAAGGTCTAATCCTTCCTTCACCAGATGTGACTCTCACCTGAATCTCCTCCTCTGTGTAGCTACTATAGTAAAACAACAACATTTTGTTACTCCTTTTCTCTGCTGGTTAACTTGTAGGGGGGATAGTGCGGGAGAGGAAGGATGAACCTTCCCCATTTTCTGAGTGCTTTGTTTCTGAACCACCTCAGACCCTGACACACTTATTTTTTGCATAAAGAAAAAAACATATAGGCCAAGAACTTGTTGGTTGCCTACCCCAGCACAACTATGCAAGGCCATGGATGCAACAGAAGTGAAGCAAGAAAGGAAAAACCATTGTTAGGAAAAGACCAGTGCTAGCACTAAGCTGTCCATTTCTCCAGTGTCTGGCTTCCGGCAGACTCTTTGGATACAAAATTCTTGGGAAGGCTGGCTTGGACAATTGCCCGCCCCAAGGCACAGGCAACCAAACAGTACCCATTCTAGCTGCACCTCTGTAGATGGTGAGTGGGGAGTGAGGTATCTCTCTTCATTTCACTCTGACTCTGCACTGTCCTTCATGATCATTGTGTAACCTGGGTAAAAGTTCAACTGGTAGCATTTGTTGTACTAGTGAAGTGCAAAAACAGGATTCCAGCCATCTGCACACAATGGTCACGACTGGAGCATAGCTCTGCCTATGTAGTTCCACATCTTTCCCCCTTCTCCACAGCTGTCAAGCCCTAGCAGGGGATGCAATAGGGAAAGGAAAAAGGGCATAAGCAATTCAGACCATGGCCATTTCTGCACTGGACTGTTATAGTGTGCAAACCCCAGGATTCCATAGGATGTTGCAAGTGGAATCATCGAGCTATAACAGTCCAATGCGGAAGTGGCTATAGCAGCTGGGGTGGAGAGGATGCTGCAATGATGGATGGCGTGTGCTCTCCCTTTCCTTTCCCTTATAAGCCCAGAGCAGCTGTATCTTCATGGTCTAAATTGCCTCCCCACTTCTTCCCTTTCCAACAAGCAGTAATGGCAGCCTTTCCCAGGGTTTGATAGCTTCTGGGGTGTGGTGGGAAGAGTTTTGAGGACAGAAGGCTAAGAGAAAGAGAATAGCCTCCTACACCTCTTCCAGAAAGGGACATACGTGCATGTAAACTGCATTTTAGCATGTGCATGTCACCAACAGGATGCTGCCCTATGTATTTAGGGTAACATGTAGTTTCAGACAGTTGGTAAAAGCATAGAGACAGGACTTTGCCTAAGGCTTGTTATTAGTTCCTAGGAGGGGTGAGATTTGGACTCCTTTGGGAAAATTATTCCCAAAGATCACACTTGATCACAACCAACACATGCAGATCTATTTTTTTAAAAAATTTCAGATAATGTTGCAGCTGGTTTCCAGTGATTCATTTCTCTCTTTTAGCTGGGAGAAGTTCACACTCACTAAAAGCAATATATGAGTTTATTTTCCCAAGGTCAATGGCTTTCTGCATTGATCATGCTGCAAATGGCAGAATCTGGTGCATTCATCGGTCTCCTGAATGAACTTTTAAAAATTTTCTGCTGATGCTGGACCAAATGTAATTTATCAAGTGAAATCACAAAACGTATCCATTTGCGTGTTTGGGGCACAATCCTACAGCAACCTATTTTGAATACCGCCAACTGAGATGAACAAGAGCTTCACAAGAGCACACTAGTGATAAACAACAGCACTTCAGCATTTCTATGGTCATTGTAGAGATGTGAAAAGCAGCTCAGTCTTATCCCCATTTTGTAACTGTGGTGACTGAGGCAGGAATCCAGTTGGTGCGCTGCACTAGAAATTGACACTCTGAGAGGCCCATTTTTCCAAGTGTTGTAGTTCCTTCACAGCCACTATTTCCATGTCCTTTTAATTTTTGTTTTGTTTTGCTCTTAGTCCCACCACTACTTTACTCCAGTGTAGTAATGCTTGCATGATGCACCAATAAGGTTGAATGATCTCATGGCAGAGGCAATATTTAAACTAGAGAGTTCTGATTAGGAGCTCTGCTTCTCTGACACATCGTGACAAGAGCTCACTATACTAATACTCTTCTGCAAACCTCATCCCTTTCTGTGGCTCTTGGGGCAAGGAATGTCCTATTGAACTGGACCCTTATTGTATACAGTTTTAAGCACTGTCCACTATGTAATATAAAGGTAGACCTACAGCCCTTGCCAAAAAAAAAAAAAAAAAAAGGAATCTATTTGTAGCTGCAAAATTTATTTCTATAGAAAGGAACCAAGCCAGGGGGGTCGGTGGGGTAGAGCTTTTGCATTGGGCATGGACACCACGTTTTCCCCAAGTGAAATCGGCTGCATGCCATCCCTCCCGCTGTCTCCTCTGCCGCAAAGCCATGTGTTACATAACTTCATTTAAGAATCCTAGCCTTGGCTTGGTGCAATTTAACAGCTTCAGAGGAACCCAGTGCTAATGCATTGATTTGGCTTTAATAGAATTTTGTTGTCAGTGGCCAGTGGCCCGCTGCCGCATCGTATGCACGCTTCAATCTTAACCCATCCGAAGGCTCTGTTCGTTTCCAGTTGAGCTCCGTTTGTTTCCAGTTGAATAGGTTAAGCAAAGACAGACCTCACTGTTCTCAATTCACTTTATGATCCTCCCATCATAAAAAATAATATCAGCACCTTGCTTTTCATGTCAGAACTACATTTGAGCTGCTATTCCCTATGCCCATGAGTAAATCCCATAAAAGCTGCCCCGTTGTACTGTCGCTATTTTTCCTTGTGGATGATTGATTGATGGATGAGTGCTGACACTTCAATGAAGCTATTTCGACTGCCATCTCAATCCGATGATGTGAGGGGTATATTTTCTGTCCATGCCTCATTACTTCAGAATGACATTCCTGGAACTTCATTTACTTTTCCCCTCCTTCCCTCAAGCGCCATATTTTTTCCCATCTAGGTTATGCATGCCATAAAAAAAGCAATTTGCTATTATATGTGGCATAAGGGCAACACTTTCCCTAGGAGGTAAATAAGGAGGGGATTTTTTTCTCTCTCCTTTCTATGGTGAGTTTAGGGATCGTGTCAAAATTTCTTAGACAATTCTGATGCAGATTTGTGTGTGTGTGTGTATGTGTTCTTGAAAAGAAAGAAAACACTTAGCATATTTGAACAATTTTGTGTCTATGCATGTGTCCTGGTTTACATTTTGTTTCAGCCTTACCTTGTACTGTCATTATTTCACTAAGAAGCCTGGCTTTTTCCAAAATGTTTTCCATTTTATGCCATTTTATCCTGTTACATATTTCATTTCTATTTTGAGTTGCGGTTTACGGCTTGACACAGTCTTATTTCTCCTGTAAGGATAAGGAAACACATTCTTTAAATGCACAGAGAGATTGTCCCTTATAGGCCGGCATTGTTGCATTGAAAATGCCTAGCTGGAGAAAAGAAGGTTGCGCCTGAATTTAACCCCCTACACACAATGAGTCAGTGATGGGAAGTTTTCACCATCAAAGTGTCATGGAAGCTTTTCTGAGTTGACTTAGAACCTGATTTTAATCTGTGTAATACAGTATTCCTGTTAATAATAACATATAATTAAGACATCCTTTAAAAATCCATAACGTTAATTTAATGGAGAAAATCTAATACAGTTCTATTGGAATTTTTACGTTAAATTAACTTTAACGGGCTTTTAATGGATGTCTTAATTAGATCTCATTATTAACGTGAATATTCCACAAATTAAAATTGGGACCTGAAAAGTTTTAATGAGAAAAAAAGTCAAAAGAACTATTTTTACACAGAAAGCTTCCTTCTGGCCCCCATTTCAATACAATTTAGTTCCTTCTGAAGCAAAACCAGTACTTAAAAATAGGTAGAGAGAGTTTGATGGTCTTTTTTCACATTCTTGAACATCTGTACAAATTCTGTTGATGATAAGGGAGATGTTCACCACTGTTTGCAATTTAAAATTTTCATATACATTTTGAAAAACACATTTTTTTTGTTTTTGTTCAAAGAACCACTCTGTTGCATCCATCTTGACATACAGAGCCGTGGAAATTTTTAAATTAAAAAGTGAAAAGGAAAAAAAACAACACATCATGGATCACAGACCTGAAAAACAATCCGTTTTCAACAAATCTTTGGCAGCAACATGGTTAACCGTAACTATTTGAACAACTTGCTGGGAAGATTAACGCTGTTCCGGGGTTTTTTGGCTCAGAATCTGTTTTAACTTAATAATTCTTCTACTTACGGTGATGTATTGATCCCTAGTGGAATGACTAGATTGGGCAACCCAGGTGCATCAGTAATAGCTGCACCGAGTTGAAACATATCCTTTAGACAAACTATCCCAAAGGGGTTATAAATAGGAAACGGACATTACTATGAAAAGCAAAGCTTCCAGTGTGACTGCATCTTGTGGAACACGCTTGGACATTAAACTATGAAGAATTATACTTTTTTTTTTTCCTGTCGAGTGTTACAAATTGACAAAATAAGTACATCAATGTTTTCAGTCATTATCCTACTTCAGCGGTACTTTGTTTTAGTGACAGCAAAAAGGGACAGTGGAGACCAGACAGCCTCAGTGCAGTTTATCAATGAAAATCTAATATCGTCCATAAGCAGGGGAGTGGAAATCAATACTTCATTACCAAATTGTTAGTGAGGATGAAGAAGAATAGCTGGAGATTTTTATTATTCTTTTGGCAGTCCTCTCAGTCCGGGTTGTTGGAAGTTCAATGTCAGAAGTAGCGCAGCAAGCAGAGGCGGGATCAGGGTGGGCAGTCAGGGTGGGAGAGCTGGGGGTTAAGGCATTTGTCCTGCAATCAGAAATAATAAAAAATAACAATGCAAACAACAACTTAATAACTGCTTCTCCACTACCACTTCTGTTTTTTTTCTTTTAAAGTCATAGAGTCATAGAAACATAGAGCTGGAAGAGACCACAAGGGCCATCCAGTCCAACCCCCAGGCATGGAGGAACACACACTCAAAGCATTCCTGACAGATGGTAGTCCAGTCTCTGTTTAAAACCCTCCAAAGACAGAGACTCCATCACACTCTGAGGCAGCATTTTCCACTGTCGAACGGAACATTTTGAGTTAATGTATCTTCAATTGCTTTACTTCTGGAGGGACTGAAGATGATAAGAAAACAGAAGCCCAGCCAACATAGCCAGCAACCACATTGTCTGATGAAATCTGGAGGTTGTAAAAAAATAATAAAATAAAATAAGATAAAATAAAATAAAAGTTTTCCAGACTCTGAAGACAAAGTTTTATGTGGCTTGCCTATAAAGTTCTATGTGGCTTATTGCATTTCTGCACTAGACTGTTATAGTGCTATGATTCCACCTGCAACATCCTCTGGAATCCTGGGGTTTGCAGTTTCAGGATGGGCCGTCTGGCCCCTCCCGAAACTGCAAACCCCAGGATTCCAGAGGATGTTGCAAGTGGAATCATAGCACTATAACAGTCTAGTGCAGAAACAGCATTAAAGAAGGGTACCTCAAGGACTGTTTGACTCCAGTTTTAATAAGACTTTGCCATGGCCCTTATCTAGATTCTTCTAACAGCTGACATCGTACATGTACACACATGCTGTATATAGACAAGACCTTTTCTGTGGTGGTACTCCAGGCCCCCTCTGATCTTGGAAGCTAAGTAGGGTCAGTTCTAGCTAGTATTTGGATGGGATGAATAGCAGGTGCTGTAGGCTATATTTCAGAGGAAGGGATTTGCAAAACCACCTCTGAGCATTCCTTGCTGAAAACCCTATGAAATTCATGTGGGTGCCATAAGTTGATGCACACACCATTTATGGAATATTTTATACGACTAGGCACCTATTATAATGACTTTTCAGCAGCAGGTGAAAAATATTTCCAGAACTTTCAATCCAGTATGTCTAAAGTTTTGTTTTTGTTGTGCCTGCTAGCAAGCTAGACTGTAAATAAATAGAACCTTAAAATTAAAACTTGTGACCATTGGTGATTTGCAAAAGCTGCAGCTCCATCTGTTATGTTTCACTATTATGTTTTTCCTTACAGATATACCCTTGGAGATTTTTTTTTTAACACACACTTAGGGTCAAGAGGACAAAGATGTTCAGATGGGGTTGGGGAGCATGTGGCCCTCCATCTGACAAGTAACTCCAGTTATGCCTCATGATTGGCTGTAATGGCTAAGGTTCATATGAGTTGCAGTCTAGCAACATTGGGAAGTTATGCATGTTCCACTCCTGCTCTGAAAAAGTCCCTGGGATTTGCATGCATGAGTCCTTCATATCTCATCATCCATCATGTGCCTTTCACCTCCCAACTCTTCCTAACCATATTTCGTAATAAGCTGATTTCACACATATCACTTCAAGTACTGTATCTTTGAACCTTCCCTCCCAGTTTAGCAGGCACATGTGAAAGGCAAGAATGCAGTTTTAAATATGTATCTCACATTTTAAATCAATGGATGACCATGCAAGAAGGTGGGTTTCTAACTCTAAGGAGAAGTGTTGATCTGAAGGGGATTTTCAGATTTCTACACACATTTTATTTTTGATATAGCTTTTGCTGAAAAAAAACAAACATTAGAATTTAAGCTCTCCTCTCTTCATCTCCCTTCCAATGGAAGTATCTCATTGGAGTCACATTTTCAAAGTAGGAAACTTTAATCATAGCATTTTGCTTGATTTCTTCAACCTCCTCACGATATAATTTGGATCCTGCTCAGCTAATGCTGTGTGCCTCTTCTTCCAATAGACCCAATGCTTACTTACTTGGTTATTTTCTTTCTATTGTTTATTGAAAGGTTTGCAATTTTTTATTTTTTTTAATGTTTTTTTTTTAAAGTAAACCTCACTTGCTCCTTCCAAACTGATGATTGTGCTGGATATATAAGCCTCTCTTTTCCATTCTTTTCTTAACTTTATCCCTTCCTTCAAGTAACAGAAATGTGTTAACCTCTTTGGCCATTTCCGCACTACAGTGTTAAAAGTGCTGCTATTCCACTTTCAACGCCCTGTGGCATTCTGGGGTTTGTAGTTTACTGAGACCAAAGAGCTCTTTGGCTGAGAATTCAAAGTGCCCTTCCCTAAACTACAAACCCCAGAATTCCATAGGAGGTTGAAAGTGGAATGATCGTGCTATAAGAGTGTTGTGCGGGAATGGCCAACTCAAACCAGTTACTGCAAAGAGCTACACGTATATGAGCTGCTGATTGTGGTAATACATTTAATAAATAAATAAGATAAAACAAGAAAGAAGTGGAGGAAAGAAGAGGGAGAAATTAAAATAAAGAAGTGAAGATTATGGCCTAAATGCAATTGTTACTTCCAAGTCAAGAAGACTCCCTGAATTCATAGGAAATTGGTAAATTAACACACCTGTAAGGTTCAGGGTAGGTCTAATTCTAGGTAGGATTGACAAGTAGATTTAGTCCACTGTTTATTTAAAATGTCATGTCGTACTGGTCATGTAAAAGTAGGGTTGTATATAACATTATGTTAGCACAGGATTAATTGTGCAAATTCTTACCAAATCTTCATGGTTGTCCCAAACACCCCAGAATTTTTTTTTAAAAAAATACAAGTGTCTGGAAATCTAGTTTTGAATATCAATTTTTAAAAAGGTTAAACAATTAGAGAAGAGGGACTTGCAACCTATTTCAGAAGTGAATCACTGGTTCTCAAGGTTTACACAAAATGAGCGCAACTGAAGCAAATAACGAAAAGTCCAATGAAATGCAAATTAGTTTGCAAAAAGTTCAAGCAATAAGGAATGCAGCAGCTTGTGGAATGGCTGTTGAAACAGCTTAGAGAATGGCTTCTGGAACAGCTTCTGGAATGGCTGGTACAAACAGAATCAAGTATTAGGTGTGAGAACTGTACAAGGATGAAAGTAGTACTTCTGTAAGCAGAAAAACACCACTGGATATGATCCATAGTAACCTTTTCACTAAAATAAGAATTGAGAAGGTATTATAGAACTAGACTGGTTGTGATAGGATCTTGCTTTAATTTCTGATTGTCTCAGTCTCACTTGCTGATTGGAAGGGGCTGGAAAAATCATCCTCCTTGCACTCTGTTTGGCAACTAAAGAAATCCCCTTCACCTTCTCGCACAAGCAAGCAGCTCGTGTGGAGCTGAAGGACCCCGGATGCGAGAGCCTCTCACCGGAGGCTGCTCATGCGATCTCCGCACCCCAGTGTCGGAAGACGGTGAGGTGAGTAAAGGGCCTGAGTTGCCACACATTTAGATTCCATCTCTGGTTGCTTTATTGCCTTCTAGTGCCTATGACTCTTTTCTAGCCCTTGTCCACATTATAAATGGCTTACTCAGAAAAAAAAAAGGTCTTTCACTTCCTCTATGCATACTTATCCCGACAGTCTCACTCCCCCAGCAGGATGTTGGTGAACATTCTATGACATCACACCCACTTACACAATCATTGTTAAAAGCTTCCATGCTACCATTACCAGTGCTTAGAAGCATATTGCGATAGATATGTATTGAAGCTGTATCATGTTATCTGCATAAGTGCAGATAGATTCCTTTGCCAAACAAAGTCTTTCCTTGGTGGACTACATGAGGTCAGGGCAGAAGTACAACAAACTAATGCATTTTCACGAAGCTTTTTAAAATCTATTTTTCCTTCACTTCCTTTTTACACTGCCGTAAACGTTTCTTTGCGCATCACTGACAAGTTTCCTAAATGAAACATCATGTCAAACTTTCTCTGGAAAAAGGAAAAGCCTGACACTGCTATGGGGATCTCAGCATTTCACAACATGCAAAACACAGGCACAGGAAGTAGCCAGGAAATTGGAAGGGGAAAAAATGTCCGTCAACTTCATACATGAGATGGCTGGCTTGTCTTTAACTTGGGAGCAGCTTTTGACAAACTACAGTGTATCTTTGCTGTTGTATGCCTTCAAATTGTTTCTGATTTATGGTGACCTTAAGGTGAGCGTAATAGCAGGGTTTTCTTGGCAAGATTTGCTCAGAGGGGGTTTCCCACTGATGTCCTTTTAGGTTGAGACAGTGTGACTTGCACAAGGTCACCCAGTATGATTCCATGGCCAAACAGGGTTTCGAATCCTGGTCTCCCAGAGTCATTGCCCAATACTGAAACTGCTACACCACCCTGCATCATGGTACATCTGCCAGATTCAATTGATTCAATACACAATAGGGTTACTTGGCTTTTAAGAGTCCTATAGATGAGGGCAGAACTTTGGTAGTTCTGTTTTCTTCTGTCACTATAATGGAACAAGCAAATGCCTGGAAAAAAAAATCACCTTCCTGGGCAACTATTCAAGGTAGAGGAAACCCACATGGTGTTGAATTCATCAGTTGTAAACCCAATTAATAGCAGTGTGTGTGTGTGTGTGTGTGAGAGAGAGAGAGAGAGAGAGAAGAAGGAAGAGAAAGCAAACAACATATGCTTTAAAATAAAAACTGGTGTTCAGTAGTAATCTGCCCTGGAATAGGGAGGCTCCATTTTACTGTTATCATGGCTAACAGTCATTGACAGACTTATTCTCTGTGAATTGGAGGGATTATATCTGAATGTTAAAGCACCTACTTTGCTTGCATCAGTTGGACAATGGACAAACGGGAAGGTGACATATGAATGCACTATTTATTTATTTTTTTAAAAAAAATCAAAGTCATCTAAACTGAGACCCCTAATACCCTGGACCACATATTGCATTGTTCCTGTAAGCAGGATGGACTGCTCCCACGTGGGGCTTTGCCAAAAGAATGTCTGTCCTGAATATTTGATACAGCCAACAGGCGACAAGGCTACATGAGATTTTCACTCTAAGATTGTTTCCCATTGCAATGCAAAGGCCTTTATCCCCCCGCCCCAAATCTCTGGTGGAAATTAGGCTACGAAAAGGGACTCTGCATCTTTTGAGTAATGAGACTGGGAAAATGGGAACGTGTTTTCCACTCACTCATTTCTCACTGTACGGCATTCCGATTTCATGACACTTCATAATAAATCATTGCTTATCACTCACATGGGAACGTAACACGGCTCAAGTTAAGATTCGTTAGCGATAGTAAAGAAGAAACATGAATTGCTCTATATCAGAGCTTTTTGATCATCTTCCGGCCCGCTGCAGGCACTCTTTTTTATTGTTATATTTACTGTAACTGTTGTTTAAGGCATAAATAAAAGAGGAGGAAAGCACAGAAAATATGAATAATGTAAATAAATTTATTTGTCTTATTTATGCATTGATGTAAGCATTTGGCAATTACTCTGCACAGCAGTTTGTATTCGATATCAGAAAGAAAGGGGAGAGAGAGAGAGAGAGAGAAGGAGGGAGAGAGAATGACTGCTGCAAAAGCAGACAGACCTGGTACTGGAAGGCTATTAATAGCATTAAATGCCAATACCCACTTCTTCGTGGGGTGGCCTGATGCTGCTACTGCTTTCCAGAAAAAGGCCAATTTATAGAAGCACTGAAAAGTCCACTACCAGCTGTGTGTATGAGGCAGCCAAGCATCACTTGTGAAATAACAGCTGTGGGGGCAGTAAACCAAAGTTCTTCACTCTTTAGCTCATTTTTGATTCCTTAAGGCATATCCTTCAATTGCCCCAACTGGGCAATCCAATTAATCCTCTATCATCCTGCTTTTTCAGCTGCATTTAAAATCTCCTAGTTTCTCTCTCCTCCTCCCACTTTCCCATTTTGTTCTCAGCTTACTTCACTTGTCGTAAACTGAGTTCAAAGTGCAAAAGTGGTTTCTACCCAATTAACTCAGCATAGGAGTGATGAGAGGAAGGGAGAAACCTTGCCCTTCTCAATAGACTCAGGAAAAAGCAAACTGTTGCAGCCTTACCAAGCTTGCATGTTCTTCATTAATTACTTTGCTGTCTTCATCACATTCTGATGTTGCTTGGGCACATGTGTCATTTGTAAAATGTTGGAGGGTATGTTAAAGGGAAGGGTTGGTCTGCAACATTAGGTAGAATGAGGCAGCCATCTCAGACAGCAGACTTTGGATATCATGAAAGTGTGGAAAATTGTTAGTGTAATTTCTTATTTTACTGCCAGGAATGGGCAGAGGTGCTTCTGAGATCTTCTGTATGCTTTGACTTGGTTGACTGGGACTATATCTGTCCAACACACTTGGTACTGCTTGAACTGTCAGAACTCCATCCTATGGAAACCTGGAATTTGAAGTACAGTAAGGAGGTTGAGTGCTCATACGGTATAGTGGTTTGAACACTGAACTACAACTGTGAAGACTAAGATTTGATTCCCCACTTGGCCACGGAAACCCACTATGTGACCTTGGGCATGTCACATGCTTTCTGCCCCAGAAAACTCCATGATAGGTTCACTTTATGGCTGCCGTAAGTCAGAAATGACTTGAAGGTACAAAACAACAACAACAACAATGGGGTGCTTAAAATTCCCTGATAGACATACTAAACTGATCCCAAGTACTTTACCAAACTACAACTTTATTTTCTTTATTTATATTATAGCCCAATGCTGAACCCAAGGTGAAGCACAATGAATCTTGAGATTCCATAGGATGGAGCCACAGTAGTTAAAATTGTATGTAGGGTTGCCAGATTTAATGCTGGAGATAGATCCTATAGCATTAATGGTTGTTAACTGATGGCATGAGAAGAGCTCCTTTTTGAAATTTCCTCTCCTATTCAATCGTTAAAGTTACAGGGCCCATTTCCATTTTAAAACTTGGCAACTGTATGCCCAGGTGCTACAATGGAATGGTGTAGGTACCTCCTCAGGGGTTTTGATCCTCTGGGGAGTTTTGATCCTCTGGGTCACATAACCAAAGAACAGCCAATCAGGGCTCGCACTGGAAATGGAACCTACCTGTGTCCAGCGAAAAATGAAAGCAAACCCCTCCTTTTGAGGCTGGAAAAGACATAGGCTGGCATCCTATTAGTAACATACATTTGGCATGATTCTGGCATATGACTTTGTTGAGCTAACTGTGGAGGGCAGAATCAACCCCTTTCTCATGCAAAGATCCTCATTCCCTCAAAAGTACCTGTTGCCTCAAGCTCCCCATAGCCATTTCAGGCTGATGCAGAGTTAGGGGAAGTAGAGAGGTGTCTGGCTATGGCCATTTTCGCAGGACAGTGGCATCCTGGCATGGGGACGCTAGAGGAGCAGGACCGCGATGATGCTTCCACATGATGTCATTGTGGTCCCGCCCTTCTCGCATCACCAGCCAGTGCAATCATGGTGTATATCATTGACGGGAAAAGTCCATCAATGACTCCCGATCGCATGAGTCTTCCACCACAGCCTGTCATGCAGAAGGGCCAGAAACATATTCGATGTGCTTCCTCCCCCACTGCAGCATGAGAAGAAGACCGGCTGTAGTCTGGAAAGAAGGATCATGTCCCTCATGCTTCCTTCCCTACAGATAGGAATGCCGGGCACACACTTGCATTCTGGAAGATGCATTCTAGGACCGTGATGGGACAATGCATGACAGCATCATCCTGTGGAAAGGGCCTATGTCATTACTGCTGGATGCAAGCAGGGGTCCTCTAGAGCTGCTGGAGGATGTTGTCTCTGATTGTGCCTCTGGTTGTGGGGAAAAAGTGCTTCTTGACTTCCTTCTGCTCTCCACCAGCCTCTACATTGCCATGCTGGGAGGTGGGGGAGCATGGAAGGAAGGTGAATCTTACATAGGGTTTCCAGATGTCAGGGTCTGGATCCTTTTCTCAAGCCCCTGTGAAGATTCTGGCTGGTATTTTGGTAGTTATAATCCAACCTAGAAACTTTTGCCAGCTTTGAATCCATCACATTTGGAGGCTACTGAATGCGGAAAGGCTGTCACACGGACTGATGCTCTAGAAATCCAAGGATAACGCCAGAGTGTTATGCATCTCTTCGCAGAAAGAGAGGCAGAGCCAAATATATCCTTGTTTTTAATATGCTGTGCAACCATACTCTTTTAAAACTCCTTTTTTCATTATTTTATTTGTATGTTTTGATTTTTAAAAATGTTTTGATAATTTTACTTGTATTTTAGTGTTACGATTTTAGTTTTAACTATTCTGGATAAATTTTGGCCAGCTGGTAGCGCAAGTTTGCTTTGAAAAGGCAGCTCTCCACTTCTGCAGCCATTTAGTAGATGGGGGAGGGTGCAGGACTCTCAAAGCAAAGCAGAAAAGGAAGTAACCCCCTCTCATATCTCCTGTGAATACACTTGAGAGCTAGAAGGAATATGGCTATTGTTTTTCCCCCAGGTTCAGCTAGCTGATTCCTGGGTCGTTCACAACCTTTCCTGGCCACTAAATGATTTCCCCTCCCTTGGCCATTAGAAAGTCTAAGAAGACCATGCCTGCTCTTTACACCAGGCTTGTGGGGCTGGAGGGGAAGGAGTATTGTGCAAGAAGCTACCGAATACCTCTTTGCACAATGATCATAAATGGATGCGCCCACATGTAACCAACAGGATTCAGGACACTGTAAGGCAACCTTAGAAATCTGCTGATCTAAGGACTTAGCCTGATTATTGCCCATAGAAGTCATGGATGGTAAGATAGCATTTGGTAATACATCTCTATGACTCTTTGTATGTGCTCATGCCTGTGTGTGCATGGTAGCTGGTGCCTCCAATGTTAGTGGGGTTAGAAATCTACTCTGAGTTTCAGTTTGAACTTTAAAAGAGTTCTCACAAGTGCTGAACTTAAGAGGTAAGGTTATGCATTTTGGATAGTTCCTTTAACAAAAACCCATGAGATATAGTAGTTTGAGCATTAAGCTCTGGGAGAGTACTGTGCCAATTCCATGCACAGGTTTTGGCTGCACATTTTGAGGTTCTAGCATAGTGTTGTAGTCTGAGTTTTCTACTAGGACTCCAGAAGATTCAGTGACCTTGGTCAAAGTTACACTGTCTCAGCCTTAGAAGAAGGCAATGGGAAAACTTCCTTGAATAAGTCTTGCCAAGAAAATCCTAGGATAGAGCCACTGTAAGTCACAGTCGACTGAAAGGAACAGGACGACAATAAACACTTCCTTTAAAAGTATGGGCTGGGAGTAGATTCTGTTCCTTGCCAATATAGAAGTCACCAGGCGCCTCTGGTGTGTGCGTGTAAAAAAAATTAATCACATGTTAGCATGGGGTTTAGACAATCCATTGCTAATTTTATCATAAAAGATGGCAGGTCAGCTATTGAAGCAGGGGATAAATATTTGACAATGCTGTTAAGGCAACTTTGCTAACGATTTTGAACAACTTCTAGCCGAGGTCTAAATGTCTTCAATATCCATAAACAACTCTATACTGTCCAATTAGGAAGACAAAGACATAGAGGCATGTCAGGAAGATTTGCATGGCTAAGTGTCTGAGATCACAGAGATGATGAGGGATTGTTCGAGAGGGAATTTCGGGGTGGGGGAAGCGAATAATGCGCACGGAACGGATGACTATCATTACAATATTACAGTGTCTTACACCTTCCCAATTACCGGCAGGTTTCATTAATTACAGCAATGTTTCCCTTAACAGAATCCCTCCCCCTTTTTTTCTTCTTTGCCTTATCACCACCTTCCCCCTGTCTGTATAAAAGGCAGAACTCAGCAGCTGATCACCCATGAAAAACTGGGCCTGCTTGGACTGAAACGAGTGAACCTGCAGATAAAAATAAATAAACCAGGAAGTAACTGGATCTGAAATAGAGAAGGCAAGGAACTGGGTGGTAATTCAGGGAGCGTGTATGAGTATTTGTTTATTTATTTTAAAAACAAGCACTAAGAGAGCAAATAACAGGAGCAACCACAGGGGTATTTGCAACCTGACGTGCTTAAAAGCAAAGAAATGGAAAGGAATCCCACCTGCCCACCCCCCATCCAGATGAGTGCACAAAAGTATAGGTAGAGTGTAAAGTGACAGTCACTTAAGGAGTGCTAGATGGAAGTTTTGCTATGGGAGCATCATACAAGCTGAGACGTTGCGCATAGATACCACCGACTTAGTCCCATTAAATATAGTGTTGGGAGCATTTCTCCTGCTGTCATCATGTTACTATCAACAGCATTATCTGTATCAACCGCTTTTACAATTATGCTTAACGATTCGCCTTGCTGCAAAGAGTCAGCCTTCAAGCTCATTTTCATTTTAGCTACAACAAGGGGGAGCATGGATCCAAAACCTTCAGCTGCTAACAAAGCAAAACCAGACCAGAAAAAAGTCCCAATCATCACCAATAGTGCTTTCCCTGCTTTCCGTTCTTTGGGCAGCCAACTGTTCCCCGTGATTTCTATTACATTTTCTACCTATTATTTCATGTAATGGCATTCCTTAAATTTTAAATTAGCTCCAAAGAATAAAAATAATTGAATTCCTGCTGTTTTGTGTACATAGAGGGTGACAGGAGCTAATGTGATAATTTAAACTGTAAATGAGTCTTCACTTTGTGTTCATTAATTACAGCTAATTACTGAATTACAAACCTTCTTGGTTAGGCACTGTTATGTATTCATGTAGCATGTTAGACCTCCAGCTGGTAGAAAACTGTTTTATAGACTTACAAGCTGACATGCTAAACTACCACAGGAACAATTCCATGGGGTGGGGAGTATGAGAATGGAAGAAGACACGATAGGGGAGCTAAAAACATACGAAGGAGGGCACAACAGAGGAGCCAAACTCAGATCTCAGACAAGAAGGAGCAAATATGCCACATAACAAACTGAATTTCCTGACTATTTACTGTACATTGACACGCATATTTTAAATAACAGGACTTCACTCCCACATTAGGTCAAGCAGTCAAAATACTCCAGTTCTATACTGTCTGTGCATTCATTCCTATGGAGTTTAAAGGAAAGCTGATCTTTAGTCATGGTATCCAGTTTTGCTGTCTGAGGCAAGAAGATGTGACTGGAGTACAGGTTGAATAGTGGCAATGGATAGCACCTTCCAAAACCCCTTGATCAGTAGTAGGAGGAGACTTTGGGTAGAAAGCACAGATCCAGAGCCCGGGGGTGGGGAATACTTTTGAGAACATCAACTCTCAGAATCGCCATCCAGCGATTCTGGGAGTTATAGTGCAAAAGGGAGATTTGTCCAGATACTGTATATGGAACATAGCATTCTGTTCTCCAACAGAGGAAATGGACAGGAAGCTCAGAAGGAAGAGACTGCTATTGCTGCCCCCCACACTTGTCACCTGACACATTTTTCTCACCTTGTCTAAGGGCAGGATCAGATCTGATGATAACTGAGTCGAACCACCATGTTTGGTGGTAGAATATCTTTGAACACATGATGCTCAGGACAAAGTACTGCAGACAAAATCTGCCTTTCTGTGCTGTTCTTTGTGTGCTTCCCAGAGGTACTGGTTTGGCCAGGAAGAGAACTCAGGAGTCAATAGACCTTTGGTCTGATCCAACAGAGCTAAACTTATGCTCTTGCCACTCCTTTCACCTTTGCTTCTTTGCAGACAGAAAAATACTAGGCATATTTTCACATCTGGCAACCTTCCACAATCTGGTGCCATCCAGATGTGTCACACTCAAGCTTGCCATTCTGGCTAGGGATGGTAGGACTCAAAATATACTATATCTGGATAGACCTAGATTGGGAAAGCTGGGGTAAAAATTACAAGTTGTGGGTATGGGTGCATGTGTGAGGAAACGGATGCAATGGAATGGCATATCTTAGACAACAGCATGGCTTGCTTTCTTGAAACCTTAACTGTACCACTCCATAGTGGAAATTGTTGCTACAGATGTCAATTGTGCTTGATATGAACCAAGTAGAGGTATTTGCTCCTAACGTGCCACCCTACAAACAAAGAGAAACTCTAAGCCCATTCTAGGAAAGAGCCATTTATTATTATTTCAAGATTGCCTAAAAATTGCCTGGTCGATTGGGAGAATCAGAACTGCTTACGTTCCTGCCTATGTATATACATCTCTCTTACACATATTGAACTTATGATATATTTTCTCTCCACGGTCTTATACCTCCAACTGTTCCACTTTGGCAGGGACAGTCCCAGTTAATCTTCTGCTAACCCACTTTTTTTTCAGTTGCTTTTAAAGTGTCTGGGCTTTTCTCTTCTCTTCCCACTTTCCTCCTTTGTCCTTGGCCTATTTCAGTTGCTGCAAACAGAGTTCAAAGTGCAAAAACAGTTTTAACTCGATTAACTCAGCGGGAAGAAGAGGAGGCTGAAGTAAAATCAGACTGTACACTTCTCCCAGATTGTGTATTCTTCCTCATTAATAACTTTTGCCTTCTTGACCACACTCTGGTGGGTTTTTTGGCCACACATGTCCCAGTGTTTATCTGTAAAATCTTGGAAAGTATCTGATCCATGCTTTGTGATTTGCTAGATGTGTCCCTTATTTCAGGAGAGGTTTTGATTTTTGTTTAAGTAGATCCAGTCATGATTGTCAGAAAGTGCAAGCGTGCTGCTTGCTTTATATGCTTACACGAACTCTTTACATCTACCATGCTATTGTGAGCTTTACGTGCCTGTATCTTCTTCAAAACTGGTATTAAACTATCCTGAAATCTGATACCATAGCATGCTATTCTAGTTATATTCTAATGTTATTAAATTGTGAGGTTTTTAAAAAAATATGTTTAACAATTGTCTTCTTCACCCTATTACTTTTGGATAAAAGAAGAACAATTGATATTGATATCACTGAGGTGACATATCTCCTGTAAAATTGTCTACTGCTGTTTATTCTTCCCTGTTTTTAAACTGTGGAGGCTACAAGTTATATGATGATGTATGAACACTGATGCCCATATATTTTGAGTTTCTCATGTGATGCCACTGCTTTAGATTCTCACAGGTATCTATTAATTTTTCTCAAAGCAATCTCACTGACAATATGTAAAAAAATGGCATCCTGCACTGCACATATAGATGCTACACCCACAGACACCTGTCAAGAATGTCAGTTCTGTGCAGCAGAGTTGATGGACTGGTGGAAGGATGAGGACTGACAATTTGCCCCCATATTACCACATTTGACTGTATGAACCAAACTATCGTATAGTTTTCTAATAAGGCCACTTTTCTCCCTCTTCTATTGCCAAAAAGAGAAGGAGCAGAAAGAGGAAGAAGAGGAGGCTGAAAAGTGGAGCAGATTCACTGCATGGCTGATATGGAAGCTGCCAGCCATGACTGCAACCTATTCTGTGTATGCGTGCATGTGTGCCTGTGTCTATGTGTCTGTGGGTAAGGACTCTGGACTAAGACTAGAAGTCTAGAAGGTCATGGTTCAAATTCCCACTTGGCCTTGGAAACCCACTGAGTATCCTTGGGGAACTCCCATTCTCTCAGCCTCAGGAAGACAATGGCAAGAACTTGCTGTGAACAAATCCTACCATGAAAAGGCAGTGACAGGGTTGTCTTAGGGTCACCATAAGTCAGAAAGGACTCGAAGCCATATAACAGGAACAGCGTATGTATATGATATGAGAGAGCAAGGCAAAAGCTGGTAACTGTGGTCCGTCTCCTCAATATTCACACCATTTTAACCCTCACTAGATTAAAAAAAATTGAGGATTTCTATCAACTTATTCCTTTTTATGGACTTATATATTTGGTTGAGACACACTCTTGTAGACTACATTTCTTGTCTGACCCTTATTAACCCTTGAAAAATAATACTTTATCCATTGATAATGTCATCTACCTTGGATTCCCCTTGGATATTTATAGTCAGTCTCTAAAGGATATCATTTTATTGCTTAATATCATTTTAATTCTCCACTTAACTAATGAAACTTTATATCTTGAATAAAAATTAAGAAGTTTCTAGTTTAAACAGAGAGAAAGTGCACAGTAGTGAAATGAGGAGTGGTGGTGAAGACTTCTTCACACCTTCCTACGTCAGTCAATAGCAGAATTCTAAGGAAGTTAATAGATCTGGATTGCTTCCTCCATCTTAAGCGTCCTCTTTATCTGTCCATTTTCTGTGTATCATTAATAGACTGAGTGGAAATGGCCAGTTGAAAATCTTCACCATATTTTTACCCAGAGTAATGAGGGGAGCCATTTCACTAAATTTCTTTGGAGAAAAGAGAAATATTTCAACAGCTTCATGGGAATGGGATTTACCACTGGAAGTGAATTTCTTTCATTTTCCACAGACACCAGAGAGAGAGAGAGAGGGAGAAACACACACAGAGAGAATTATGTTTGTGTGTAAGTGTAAGAGAGTGGTTTGAGTGGTGGAATTAGGTTTCTGGGAGACACTAGGGTTCAAATTCCTGCTTGGCCATAGAAACCCAGTGGATAACCACGGGCAAAGGGTTCAGCCTCAAAGGAAGGTAATGGCAATCCCCCTCTGAGCAAATCTTGACAAGAAAACTCCATGATAGGGTTGCCAGAAGTCAGCAGTGACTTGCTGACACAATAGCAAAACAACAACAACAACAACGTGTGTGTGTGTGTATTATTACACACTGCTGCTACTATTGAACGCATTGACAACACCAGCAAATATGCTGACACCTCAGCCACCATTCTGTATTCTTCACAATGCTTCACACCTAATATCCTTCAGAACGTTGTGGGACACACATGACAATACTCTATACATTTTTGAACGGTAGTTTCTGTGCCTCCCTCCTCCCCAGGCCCCAAAATGATGCTCTGCCGTTGTACAGGATGCAAAGTAGTGACCAAGTTGTTAACATCAGTTGCTGATATTGCCACTGCCTCCAGCAGGAACCGCAAAATTTCTATCATGGGTTGAATATTCACAGAGATCTCTGTGAAAGTGGCTGTCTTCATGTAGGGACATGAGAGAAAGAAAAACTTCAGATCTTTTCTCAGGGAAAAAAAAGAGTATTCTGAGAAATTTTGTCTCAGATTTGGATGCCTATAGACAGGAATGGATTGAATGGAACTAGGCATAGTAATGGCCATATATGTTCATTTCTTTAAGGCTAAAGGAACTCATATGGCCATTGCTATGTCTAGGGGACCACTTTAGTGCATAGGAGCTAAGTGAACTGAAAGAAAGACTCACCAGGCTTTCAAAATACTAACATCAAGGGTTGTTTCATCAAGATTCAGTTCCTTTAGATCCTAGGAAAGGGCTGTGCGGATGAAGGGTGGGGGGTCAGGATAGAATCACACCTTCTATTTTATTCACAAAGGTTTTGATTCTCTTTACGAGCCTGATCCGCCGATCCATAATCAAGGGTTAATTTCACAGCTCGCTGCTTCATCTAGCATAATATCCATTCAGACTAATTAAATCTGTCTAATAATGTGAGTGTCTTTGTCTTTGTTCTTCCCATTCTTTGTTTTACACCCTTCACATCTCATCTCCAGAACTACACGCCATCACATCCTACACTGACAAGCAGAATCCATCCCTAAAATTAAAACATTCCTGACCTATCTGTGATGACAAGGCGAGCAAGCTTCACAGCGCTACGGCCCATGAAGAGAGCTGACACATTTGTTTTTAATTTCAAAAGAGTAGAAAGTGAAGATCTGACCCTGTCAATCAGACCCCGTGACAAGTTTAATCATTGCTGCCCCACAAAATCACGGCTAAATAGGAATGCAAATAATGTATCACAGGGCTCTTATAAATGCTAATCAAGGAGAAGTAATCAACTGACAATTTCACTGATCTCTTTTCTGAAAGAGTCAGTCAACACACCATCTCTGGACCACAAAGAGAAGAAAAGACAAAAGGCAAAAGATGTTGCTTCCCGGAAGGAAAAAAACCCACAAACTTTTCTTTTTGCTGGGTTTTAAAAATAATAATAATAATAATAATAATAATAATAATAATAGGCTTTTTGCTTCTTCATTCGATTCTACTGCAAAGCTGTTTTTCAGGAACTTACAACATTCTGTGTCAAGTGTAGTTTATTAACCCTACTCCAGTGCAGGAAGACGATGGAAAGTTCTGTTGAAATAAAAAAGTCATTTGTCTTTGCTGTTAATCCATCTTCAGAATAATCTTACATCAGAAAGCCTCCAGTGACCTTCTTCATGGGATAATGCTAAATTTCCAAAGGATTTGAAAGCCAGTAATTGCAATGGGGAAAAAATAAAATAAAATTAGCACTTCTTCAAAACAGGAAAGAAAAGACAAAAGCCCACTTACAGCTATAGAAACCTCTGAAATACCACCAAGAAGTTCTAAAATCTATACATATATATATATATATATGTTTAAATATCTGGAAGGCATTTTTTTTTCCTGAGGTCTGGTCTTTCATCCCTGTTTTCAGCTTTGAAATACAGTCAAATTCTCTCCCAGAAAAAGGAAGACATAGAGGAACACTGCTGCCTCCCCACAGCCTCCCCTTTGCATATTGCTGTATCAATAGTCAAAACAACGCCTCAGTAGTCAGTAGCTGCAAATGCTAGCTGGTTGGGGGAATACAAAGAAACGACAGGTTTCAGTAAGGGAGGAAAAAACCCAGCTCATTTACAATGTGGTGCTGGAGGAGAGAGTTTTAGACTGCCAAAAAGAAATATAAAGATTCCTAGAGCCAATCAACCCTAAACTCTCACTGGAAGCCAAAAGTGTTAAACTGAAGCTATCATATGTTGAACATATCAGGAGAAAACATCTGTCCCAGGAAAATGATACTGCTGGAAAAGGTTAAAGGCAGAAGGAAAAGAGGAAGACTTCAGTATAGGTGGATTGAACTGGTAAAGGAATCAAAGCCTGGAGTTTACAAGAACCGAGCAGGACTGTTAATAATAGGATCTCTGAGAGGGTTCTCATTCATAGACTTGTTGTAAGATGAAGCCACTGCAATAGCACATAACAACAACACGAATGACAAGACCAGCGACAGTCTCTGGTAAAAGCTGAAGCCAAGCTCAAACTGACTTGGCCTACAATAGAAGTGGAGAATGTGCTGCTTTCCAGATGCTCTTGAACTGCAACTCCCAGCTTGACTGAGAATTGACTATGCTGCCTAGGGCTGCTGGGAGGTGCAGTTCAGCAATATCCAGAGGGTCACCTGATTCCCACTCATAGAATGTAACCAAGCTACAGCATGTTGAGCTGTTCTTTCCACAGCATTGCAAACTCTCAGCTTAGGGTGCTATGATTCCACTTTAACTCCCATGGGTCCATACTCTGAAATCCTAGGATTTAGAGTTTGTCTCTGTGTGTGTACACAAGTCATCTGTTGTACTTGAAGAGAACAGGAAATAACAAGAAAGCACCATGTGTGTTTTTGCTTTGAAGTCACCTGTCAACTTATGACTTCCCCATGAACTCCATAGGGTTTTTCTAGGTAAGGAATACGAAGAGGTGTTTTCACCAATTCCTTCTTCTGAAATATAGCACCTCCAACATTTCATATTGGGGAGTGGTTTTTTTGTTTTTGTTTTTGTTTTAGGATTCTCAACTACAATCCCAAATTTCATAAGCTGCAGTAAAGTAGGATTAGAGCATTAAAATTGTGTTATGTGAAAGGGTCACAGATCAAAAGA